>JASCZW010004108.1:0-44333 GCA_034211315.2 Aedes japonicus | reverse complement strand
CTATATAATAAAATGAGTTGGGGTTTCCTTTGTCACGATTTAACTCGCGAGCGGAAGAACCGATCGGCGTGGAAATTTTGTATGCAGAGATTTTTAGAGCCGGAGAATAATCTTATGAAGGTTTGAGACCCCTCCCTTCACTGGAAAGGGGGGCTCCCATACAAATGACACACAAATTTCTACACAACTCGAGAACTAATCAAGCAAAAGAAACCAAATTTAGCATGTGTGAGTTTTTGAAGGCAAAAAAGGTTTTTATGGTAGCTTGAGAACCCTCTCCGTCATAAAAGGGGGAGCTCCCATACAAATAAAACACAATATTCTGCATAACTCGGGAACTAATCAAGCAAACGGAACGAAATTTAGCATGTGGTGGTTTCTTAAGACACAAAATGTTTCTATGTTGGTTTAAGACCCCTTCCCTCTCCTTAAAGGGGGGGGGGGGGCTCTGATACAAATGAAATAGACTATTCTGAATGACTCGAGAACTAATCAAGCAAATGGAACCAAATTTAGTATGTGGTGGTTTTTGAAGACAAAAAATTGTTCTATGTTGATTTGAGACCCCTCCCCTTTCTGAAAGGGGGGGGAACCTATTCAAATGAAACGCAAATCCTTGCATAACTCGAGAACTAATAAGAGAAATGGAACCAAATTTCGCATGTGGAAGTTTTTGAAGGAGGGAAATGTTTTTATGGTGATTTGAGACTCTTCCGTCATATGAGGAGGAAGGGGGGAGGGGGTGCTCTCAAACAAATGGAACCCAAGTTTCTGCATAACTCGAGAAATAATCAAGCAAATGGAACCAATTTTGGAATGGACGAGTTTTTTAAGGCATGAGATATTTTTATGGTGGTTCAAAGCCCCTCCTCCCTCTAAAATGGGGGGCTCTCATACAAATGAAACAAATTTCAACCAAACATGAGAACTATACCTGCTGCTATGCAAATTTGTATTCAGTGGTTTTTGGGTCCGGGAAAGCATCTTATGATAGTTCGAGAGCCCTCCCGCTTCTAGAAAGAGTGGGATCCCATGCAAATGAAAAACAAATTCCTGCATAACTCAAGAACTAATCAAGCAAATGGAACCAAAATAAGTAAGGGTGAGTTTTTGAAGGCAAAAAATATTTTTGTGGTAATTTAAGACCTCTCCTCACTCTGAAAAGGGATACATACATACGAAAAACAAATTTCAACCAAACATGAGAACTATCCCTACCGCTATGCAAATTTGTAAGCAGGGGTTTTCGGGTCCGGGAAAGGATCTTATTATAGTTCAACACTTCTCTCGCCTTTAGAAAGGGGGGCTCCCATGCAAATGAAAAACTATTTTCTGCATAACTCAAGAACTAATCAAACAAATGGAACCAAATATGGCATGTGGAGGTTTTGTAGGCAAGAAATGTTTTTACGGTGGTTTGAGACCCCAAGCAAAAGAAACCACATTTAGCATGTGTGAGATATTAAAGGCAAGAAAGTTTTCTATGATGGTTTCAGATTCCTCTTCGCCCTGAAAGGGGGGGGGGGGGCTCCTATACAAATGAAATACAAATTTATGCATAACTCGAGAACTAATCCAGCAAATGGAACCAAATTTGGCATATGGAGGTTTTTGAAGGAGAGAGATGTTTTTATGGCCATTGAGATTCTTCCGCCTTCTGAAAGGGGGGGGGGGGGAAGGAGCTCTCATACAAATGAAACACAAATTTCTGCATAACTCCAGAAATAATAAAGCAAATGGAATTCAATTTGGCATGTGGATTTTTTTTAAGGAGAGACATATTCCTATGGTGCTTTAAGACCACTCTGCCCTCTGAATGAGGGGGGTCCCATAGAAATGAAACGCAATTTTCTGGATAACTCGAGAACTATTCAAGTAAATGATACCACATTTGGCATGTGGGGGATATAGGAAACAGGATTTTTATTTACATAAAAATGGATTTCTGTCTGACTGTCTGTCTGACCGATCGGAGTGAAAATATGTATGCAGGTATTTTTGGGGCTGGGGAAGGTTCTTATGATTGTTTGAGACCGCTTCCCTCTTCCGGCTCGCATACAAATGAAACACAAATTTCTGCATAGCTTGAGAACTAATCAAACAAATGGAATCAAAAATGGTATGCGGGGTTTTTTGAATGCAAGAAATGTTTCTATGGTGAATTCAATCACAAATTTCAACCAATCCTGAGAATTATCCAGGTAACTAAGCCACAAACTGGGTATTTTCTAGGTAAGAAAAATGTTCTGATAGAAGTTTGAACTCCTTATTACTCAAAAAAAAAAACTCATTAAAAAAAAGCGTCAGTTCTATGTAATGTTCATTCATTTAGTTGCAGGCGTAGCAACGCTCGCACCGGGATCAGCTAGTTTTTAAATAAATTTTTGTTCTGTACACCAAGCAGGGCATTCTGTTTAACTATTCTCTCCGACTATTCATTTTTTTTTCTTTGATATCTACTGAAGCAACTTTGGTACCACGTATCTTCTTAAGGTAGATATCAAATCCTCTCTATTACAAACGGTTACATGGGCATGGTCAAGTGAGCGATCGAGGAGTGTCTTCGTGGAAATTATTGCGTGAAGAAGCGTATCAGTAACTGGTTTCGTTTCATGATGGCATGCAATTTCTTTAACGATTTTTTTTTTCATCGTAACTCCATCCATGAGGTGTGCAAACTTCAATGCTAATACTAATGCTGCTAGTTGCTACCGGTTTGTCGAAAAGAAAATCATTTGTTTTTTGTTCTTCTACGGGGTGTTCAGTAAGTTCGAATACACTTTAAAAATGTATTAAAAGTGAAAATAGGGTAAAGGGAGGTAATTTTAGCTTCATTCGGCCTAAGTATAAAAAATGTCATAAATCCAGCGTAAAATCGACAAATTCATGTTGGCATTATGATGATCGATTTATTCAGAAGCAGTTGAGACATTATACATCAATCAATAGTTATATATGGTAGGGAACGGCTTAAGCACTCAAGACTTTATTCCAAGCACGGTGTGAACATTGACCATAACGCTCATTTTTTGCAGTATGGTGCTTCACTAAATGGAGCACCATACTTCAAAAAATGAGCGTTGTAGGTTAACGTTTACCCTGTGCTTGGAATAGGGGTTAAGGTGCTTGAACCGTTCCCTACCCTACTTGAGTGATATTTTCGATTTCCTCAACTTTTAAGCCACTATCATATCACAGGTTAATCTGAACATATTATCTTCATGATCGTAAAATGACCTAACTTTGGCTAAATTGAACCGATCTGCTTAATGGTGCATTCTAGATGTTGAGAAAACAGTTACACAATAAAACTTAGCTTTTCACAAAGAAACATGAACAATGATTGCACAAGAATACCGTAGACCCTATTTTAGGGACACAATATTTCCTTTATTCCTAACTATGGCCTATTGTAGTTATCACATAGAAAAATGTATATATTTATAAAGTTTTCATTGGAAATTTATGGGTAAGTATGGTAAATCAAAGACAAACAGATAAAAAGAAACATTGAATTTTCTGCGTTATCTAATGCACATAAAGGGAATGCTACATTTGACAGAACAAAATGGTATACTTCATGTAAATTTAAATCAGATTACGCCTGAACCTAGCCTGTTGTATAAAAGATTTCAAACATTCTTGTATGGTGCATGAAAGATTGTAAACAATTTCGTTGTTTACGCTTCCTTTGGTTTGGAATAAACGAACGGTTGGCTGAACGACTGACAGATCTACTATGTCGACTTAAAACGTAATTGAAAAAAAAACGCAACCATGAAGTGTTGAACAGCGTTTTTTATGTTACTGACATGAGGATCGGTCCTGTACTGTTGGGAAAAGTTGTTATTGAATCCGTGGTTGATCTCATTAGGTAATGTTAACTAGAGAGAAGTTACTTGATTAATGAGTATGAAGTAATAACGCTCGGCAGCGCTTTTATTGTTCTTTTGGGATAAACCAACGACCCCGGAAACAACACCAACATTTATGAGTGCGATAGAAGAGTTTCAGCGATTGGCTGGTCTTCACGAAATTAATTTCGTACATAGTACAAAAAGGTGCAATGATAGCATATCAGCAGATTAAACGCCATTTGAATTATTCATACAATTAAAAAGACATTGTTCTACGTACAAAATCCATGTTTACGCAACGATGTTTCATAAGGACGTATCTGGCAAACCTAACAATTGCTTTGAGTTTGTCAACCTTGAAAACTTGCCTCACTAATCTACCACAGCCATTTCCAAGACTAAGAGTCTTTCTATTCGATAGAATTGGAAGCATAAATGGGTAGATTTTGTATTTCGAGAAATTTACGGAAAAGCCATTGTTTACGTTTGTCAGTTAGGCTCTAATGAAAAATCTTTGTCGAATTTACGAAAATATATTGTCAGTCTCGGTGGTAGAGAAACCGTTTCGCCAATCCGAGCGTCTATCTGACATAGAGGTGCGGCTCAAACAGCGTCTGTCTGGCTTCTAGCGGCCGAATACGAAATGCTCTTCCACGGAAGCTACACCTAGGGTTACAGCCCAATGACGGGAATAGGAGACTCAAATTAATGCTGTCATGAACAAAGTTCCAAAGGTCCAAAGGTCCAAAGGTCTACACTGGGAAGTGCATATAGAACTAACTTGAGAGCAAGCAATAAGCGAATTGTGGAAGAAAAAGCTAGAAGATGAAGTATAAGAAGAATAAAAGAAGAAGACAAGAAGTCTGCGTGGAGCAAGGATGAACCAGAAGATACCAGTGACAGACGCGACTGGACAGTTATTCACCGACCCTACTGACTAGCTGAAGTTGGCATGACTGGTAGTGAGCAAAAATGGTCCTACGACCCATTAATCTACGGCGCAGGGAGTTCTGAGAAATAGCTTATCTTACGAGAATAAATGCGGGAAAACGCATGGTAGTGGTCTCATTTAGGGCTGGCTACAATAAGTGTCCCATTTTACTCGTTTCTTCCCTCATTTTTTGATGCAAACTAGAATTATTACCCAAATATTCAACTTGGTGCTACTATATTGAACCCAAGTGCACTGTAAACTTGCACAAATAGCTGGAGAACCTAATGGAACAAATTTTACTTTGATCAAATGCCAGGAAATTGTCCATTTCACCCGATTTCCCCTCATACATACACAAACTCATATACCATGTGGTTCTGAAGATTCGCGAGAGTAATATTACTCTTACTTGCACTGTGCTTATGTAAAATGTCTGAAGAATCGAATGATGATGGTTAATTGTTGACGTCAGAAAATGGTCCACTTTACCCGATTTCCCCTCATATTTTAAGAAATTCAGATGCTATGCGGTTTTTAAGATTGGCGCCAGTAATATTACTCTGACTTGCACTTCAATTATGTAAAACGTTCAGAAAATTGAATGATGATGGTCTCGTGTAGGATTGACCTCAGGAAATGGTACTCATTAAATGATGTTTTGATGATCAGCGCCAGTAATATTACTCTCACTTACACTATATTTATGTAAAAAGGTTCGGAAAATTGAATGGTCTCGTTCAGGGTTGACCTCAGGAAAAGGCCCATTTTACCCGATTTCACGACCCTTCTGACGTTTCAGTTGATTTAAGCACTTCGATCAACTTTTTCAAGTTACGATGTCCAACAAAACAGCAACATTTCGGCATTTTGGCATGATATCCGATAACTCGCATCGTCTCCGAGGCTAACCGAAACATGGAATCTAATTAATGCTCCAGGGGTCGTAAGCAAAGGTGCTCTAGGCTGTTCCCGTAATCCACATCCAGCGGCAGCAGGCAGGATTCCGTGCAGGAAGATCTAGTGTGAACCATATTTGTCACGCACCGAGTAATCCTGATAAAATCGAAAACCTAATCAGGCTTTCGCGAGCGGAGTCCTGCATAACGGAGCCTTGTCCGACCCTACACGCGAAGTCTTCGGTGTGAGGCAAAGATGTATACTAACACCGCTACTGTTCTTCTTTGCAATCGACGAGACCATGGAAGATGTTATTGCTATACCAGCGCAACGGCGCTCAACAACCTCGCCGAATGTTCCTCTGCACCATGTCAAACCATCAGTGCCAACAAGACTAAATCGTTGAATGCCAACACGAACAACCCTTTCAACTTTCCCCTTTCGCTAGCGGGGCAAACCGTGGAGTAAATCGATAGTTTCCAATATCTTGGCGGTCAGATGGCATCCCAAGGAACATTGCTGGTTTTATCATGGTTTTATAGCATTCTTGAATTCTAATTCATGCTCTTCAGAACCCTTATAAAACCAAAATTGTTACTTGGGATTATACGACGGAACCAAGAGCGACATAAGTGAACGAATCAAGACGGCTAGATCTGCTTTTGCGAGTCTACAAAATGTACGCTGCAGGTTTTCGTCAACCGATGCCTGCGGTAGATACACAGAAAAAAATAATTAATTTTAACATTTAACCTAATCAAAGGCGGCGTAAACAACGCAATTGTTTGCAATCTTTCATGCGCCATGCAACAATGTTTGCAATCTTTCTTACAACCGACTAGATTCAGGCGTTATCTGGCTAAAATTTAAATGAAATATCCCATTAATTTCTGCAAAATCTAGCATTCCCTTTATGTGCATTAGATAACGAAGAAAATTTAGTTTTTCTTTTTACCTGTGTACCTAATTTGTATTCGGTGGCCTCATAGCTGGATATTGAATGCTGAGCTCCATCAACGATGTCAACAAAAACCGATATCAACCGAATTTTGAGAGCGAAATTGGAGGTGGGTTGACCACAAACTACGAAGGAACGGGAACGAAATCTTCAAGTAAATGTTGGATTGGAACCCAGCCGGACATCGCAGCAGAGGCAATCCCAGAGGATCGTGGCGTCTGAGTCTCGATAAAGAACTAAAGAAAGTCGAATAAATCACGCTTTCTGGAAGCAGTGCTGATTGAAACAACAAACTAAATGTCCAGGGGAGATTGATAAGCGATGATAAAAAAAACAAGCTTCTCGTTTGAAAAATAATTGTAAATGAAATTAAAATTTAGGCCCTAGAAAGGATCTGCTACCAGTCATGCAAACGGCAGTTTATTTGAATGTGTTTCAAACCTACCTGACGTTAAGGTTTGCATTAACCTGATTTATAGGTTAGGTTAATTATCGCTTCACGATTTTTAAGACTGAAAATTACAAACAAAACAAAAGAAACAACGCTGAAATTGCTAACCAATGGAGGCTCTAGTGGAGCAAACAATTTTTGGACATTTCACGCCGGAAGTCATAATAGTATTTGAGGTTAGTGTTCAGAAAACTTCGTGTGATAGGGACTTGATCCCGTATGTTCTTAAGGTAGAACAAAACAGAATCTGCAAATAGCCGCCCTGATTAATGATTAATTGAGAACTTTTTTGCCTTTCCAAAGCATCCCACCGTAAAGTGTGTAGCAAGCAGAGCCATATACATCAGTATATCAGCTACAGGGCAGTCAAACGAATATATCGGTAAAAGCATCGGAAAAATCAGTTCACTCTGCACTCATTTCTGATTCACACGCATACACCGTCAGAAATCATCTATAAGTATATCATTGTAAGAACCGTCATTACAGCTGATGGTTAGAAATCATACAGCGAATGTAAGAACTAAGCAATTGGTTCTGCCACGTGACACACGGTGTCATTAGATATACTCAGCAATCACGAAGCTGAACTCCAATCCTGCTAACAACCTGCATCACAATAGTCCAATTACAAACATTTTAAGCGAGATTACGACATCATAAAAATGTAAGTAGTGACCACTGTCCGACAGTGCGATTGTTAACAGTTCAGACACTTTTTTTCTTTTTCTTTCTTTTTTTACACCAGCGCGTGTTTTCGTTCGTCGTATGTTGTTTACACAAACAAGCGGAAAACTGTGGGAGGAGAGTGCAAAACTCGCGTCATCCATGCGACAGATGATGGCGGGTGATCAACCTCGTCATGAATACTCTCGCTGGTAGTGGAGCAAATCAATCCGTAAACGACAGAAGTTACATCTACAGTTCCAACATCGACCGAAGAGTTGTCATAAACCACGCATTATGCTATTGTTTCCGTTTTGCTTTTGTCTCTAGAATTACTAATTGACGCATATGATGGTACTTCAGAAATAATATTGAAACCAGAATTCAACCATTGGCGAACAACTGGAACATCCAACAAATAAGCTGAATAATAGCTTATTCAGACCCTAAATTCAGCCCTTTAACTAATAAATTGCTAATTCAAATTCTTGTTGGCTAAAGAAAATGTGAAATGTTTCAGCATTTTCCAGATGTGTTCATTGATCTTCACAGATTGACGATAGTTGAACCCTTTTTCTGCTTCCCTCGCTGGTTGACGTCATTCCAAATAAAATTGACTCAGCTGTTGCTGGCTGGATGCTGGCGATTGTCGTTGTGATTCTGAGGAATGATGACAACTGCCATCACCATCGACAGAAAGCAATCAATCCTTGCCTTCGCTGGTCGATGGATTGGAGTTGAATTTATTGTGAACTCGATACCTGTTAGCTATTTCGAATAAAAAAATAGCAGCAGTGGAACGCTCTCTGGTTTCGTTCTCTAATGATTCGCTGCAAAAATAGAATTAATTGCGGGTGGATTAAGCGTTCGAGAATGATGAAGCTTTTGTTTAATGAGACGTGTGAAGTTTGAGAGGGAAAAAATGCTCCCAAATTGGAAATCTTAGCTGCTATTTTGTAAAAAATACATTCACGCCTTCAACATCCCAGCTGATAATAGGTTTAACCTTTCGGTTTGATTTGCACCTCCTTACGCAAGATGTGCGTTCTAGCTCTGGTAAATCCCACAACAATCAGACAGAGCTGTACGCTTTCAAAAGTCTTGCTCAATACGAACACGAACGGATCATGAATCAAATCAGATTAGGGTCGTGTTCTGATTCCTTTCAATCCCTTTCTTCATCTTCAGTTATGAATATGTTACAGAGAAGACATGAGTCGCAAATGCAAACCAACTAGATGACGCATGATTCGAAAAATCTACAACGCAGAATATGATACCAACAACAACATCATCATCATCCTAAATGACATGAGGGGGAACGCTGCTTGTTACCGCGAAGAAATTGTTTCTGCAGAAATCCAAACGAGAAACGAGAGAGCAAGGAAAACCACGCAAATGACAGTCGCTACGTACTGCAGTAGAGCAGAGGGTTCAGGAAAGATGGCAAACTTTCACTTTCGCTTCAATGTGCACTCTGTCAGTAACTGGTGCTCCGAGTTGCTGCTGCCAAGACGCAGTCGTTTGTTTTTGCGCTGTGGGCGTTACTTTTTCCGCGTCTTATTCTCATAGGGTTAGTGGTCCTGAAATTGGGCGCATCCATTGCATTTTGAAGCTGCCTTGTAACGTATTAGTTTGAGAGACAATTCTTTCGATGGATCCATTGTTCGTCAGATCAGTCATCGTTACCCTATATTATATTTCTAAGCCGCGGTTGTGGCTGTTTTTGTTGTTGAACAGCGTTTCGCCAACGGCTCTCATGATGGTGATCATCATATTTGAATCTGAAAGACTGAACCTGGACAGAGAGGCTAATTTTAACTCTGCAAAACCGCCGTACTGTCGACGGGACTATCTGATTTGCGATGGTTCTCAAGTGGACGACAGAAGGAAGTTGGTAAGCGCACATATGTGAGCTCAGAGATTTACTTAAATACTGCTGCAATTAATTAATTGTGGAACATGTACACGGTGTTCAATAAGTTCGGATACACTTTCAAAATTTGTTAAAAAAATGAAAACATGTTTTTTTATTTTTTGATTTATGTTATTGAAAGTTATGTTTACAAGGAACGTTTACAACATTTCTCTTGAATGACCTCCTTTGTACTCCTTAACGAGCTTCAAACGTTTCTCGAACGCGTCGCAGGCAGCACGCACGGACTGCATGGGCATTTCGTCCCAGATTTTGAGAATTACCGTCTTGAAATGATCCAAAGTGCTGACCTTGTATTCGTTCAGCTTCGCCATCATATAGGACCAAACAAAAAAGTTGAGAGGATTCAAGTCCGGGGAGCTGGGAGGCCACAAAGTTTTGTCCAGAAAGTCGGTTAAATTGTCCCGACACCAGGCTTGAACCACATTTGCCGTATGGGCTGGTGCACCGTCCTGCTGGAACACGTAGTGCTCATCGCCGTAGAGGCTTCGGAGACTGGGGGCAACAACCTTTTCCAAAACCTCAGTTTTGTAGTACGCCGCGTTGATTTTGACGTTTTTTTCAATAAACACCAAGGGTAGCTTACCACGTTTGCATACTGCCCCCAAACCATCACCGACGCGGCACTTTGGAACCGAGGGATGTTTATATTGATTCAGGAATGCTGTCCCTCGATGGCGCCCACACCCGGTCATTTTGCACACTGTGCGCTGCTGCAGCACGAACAGTTCTCGTCCGAAAACAAACTCTGACCAGCGTGCCGAGAGAGGATCCTCTTAGCTCGATCCAACCGCTTTTTGCTGGTAGCCTCCGAAACGCCATGACCTTACGTTTTTGTAAGGCCTGAAACCAAGGTCCTTGGTGAGTATGGTGTGAGCGGTTCCAATGGAAACGTTGAGATCTGCAGCCGTTTTCCGGATTGAGCGGTTCTTTTGCGCCGAATTCGCTCCTCACGATCTTGATGACCCGTGGCGTCCTCGCTGAACGCGGCCGACCGGATCTCGCACGGTCATTGGTCGAGGACGTCTCCCGGTATCGCCTGATGGTCGTGTAGACAAAGTTCCGCTTGACCCCATGCGATTTCAGCAGCCGGAATATATCGCCGGGTCGCTCACCGTTCAAAAACGCTTAATTACGAAGTCCCGATACTCTTTCATCGCGCGTAACAAACGAACAACAACTAACAGAATGTCAACACCGCGCACATTCGGTAGCGTATGAATGAAGCTAAAGCTGACACCAATACCAATGCAGAATATGTACATGGCGCATACCTACGCAATGATGAAAACTTGTATTCGAACTTATTGAACACCGTGTATACATTTGCCGGCCAAGAGGTTGGAAATGGGAGCACGTTTGATCCCTGGAGACGATATAAAAAGGGTTTGCTCATAGAATGCCAATGAACTCGCATCACTGGCATTCCAGATTTCGAAGCTAGTGGGAGACAGCCAAGCTTACTTCGCTATGGTAAGTGTTGGGATGAATTAGAATGTTGAATAAGAGTTAGATTCATTTAAGTCCGGTCCACTTAGAATCCAGGTACTTTATTCTCCAGCAGCGCCTCTTGTGGTTGGATTTGAAATCTATTGACAGCCATTTGTTTTGAAAGTACACGTCTCGATACATGCATAATTGAATATAAGTAGCTCGACGACTACAGAGTTGACCCAAATAACTGAAACGGTTTTTTATTTCAGTGTAGCAGTCATCTGGTGCACGGTTTTTAAACATAATTTTGCATACAATGTTTGTTCATGCTGTAAATAATTGTAAACGACAAGCGAAACCGAATTTTCCAGCTGCATTTGAAAGGTAAGAGACCCCCTTGCGTTGAACTGGCCGGCTTGTCGTGCCGCAAGGGCTCAGTAGGGATTCTTGGTCAAGACCCGTACACTGAACCCAAACATCGTCCCAAGATCGTCTGAAAAGTAGTTCGATTGCGCCCTTTAACGAAAAGAATTCGGAAATCGGATGAGAGTCGTATGGTTAGATCCATATGACGATCATCCATGATTCGTATAACAATCAAGCCAATATAATATGATGTTTGTTTCCAAACTGTGAAGAGCATTAGCGATTTATGAAGCAATTTAATCTGAAACATATCATGTACTTATAATTATTACTTATCACCCTTTCACAACCGTTGAGCAAAGTTTGCAACGGGTGCCCAAAAATTGAAGGAGTCCGTAAATATTTAATCATGACTCCATGAGGCATCGAGCGGGTTTCGATCCTTTATTCGTAATGGTACCAGTTCTTATAGCGATTGATAGGTTCTTACCGAATGATGTAAAATGGATTATTTGTCATCCTCATTTCAAATGATTCTCGTTATAGAGCTTTTCCAATGCAATACGCATACGACTTTGGGATGACGGTTTTTCATACAGCGTGCATTCGAATTTGAACGGGAGGTCAATTCACTTCGCGTATTATTAGTTGGTCAACATTGGAAGAATAATCATCTGGTTTCTAGAAAATCGTCCTTCGCCTGCATCTATCATTCAAAAATGCGATTTAAATGTTTCTGTATCAACCGAAGGAGGATTCATTCGATAAAAGGAGGATTTTTGGGTTCAGTGTAGCTAAGGGTCAGTTTCATTGTGGAAATATCACCTCAAGTAGTTTTTCCACCTGCTACACACAATGAGAATTTTACTATTCACATAAGGTTTCGTAGTTGCAGCCAGGGATGCCAGATATGCGGAAATGTCTGACTTTATACAGACTTTTGTCCATGCAAAAAGACTTCATACAGATTTCACACATTACATAGCTATTGCGATAAAGTTACAGATTTTTACACATCCATGAATAAAGGGTGAATGATTTTGAAACGGTTTTATTTTCCATATAAAGTTGGCGTGTTCTGTTTGTTGACCTAAAGCATTCTATATTTAGAAAAAGTTTTTCATAAAACCGATTTACTTCTCAAGTTGTTACAGGGTCTTGTTTTGAAGCTCTTGTAATATTTAGACCTCAAGTTATGTCATCATTTTTAATGTTTTGAAAATTAGCTTCGTCATATCTTTAATTGATTTGTACATCTTTAGAAATAATATTAGTAAATGCGTATGCATTAGAAAAAATGGACTTATATCGAATGTCTTTGCAAAAAAAAAACTACGAAAAATCATTCACTAGAACATAAATCCTACGTTTATTGAGTTTTCTACAAAATTGCTTTGACGCTCTTCCGAGCGGGCGTACAGCAGTGGATTGAAACTGTATCCATGGCTGATAGAAAGTTGGATTACGGCAGCTCTTTCTTGGTCTTTTCTTCTTTCTTTTGGCCACGAAATTATTGAAGTAGATCCTTCATTTGAGGTTCGACCAAACATTATCTAACGGTCGCAGCTGGGGGACGTTGGGAGTGTTGGCGTTTCTCAATACAACGTTTATCTACAGCCGATCTATCTCTTCCAGTGATTTCTTGGCATGATAGGCCGAAGCAAGGTCCGCTCAAAAAATCACATTTTCTTCGTGCGATACTCCTTCATGAAGGAAGCAACATCCGGCAGGCACTTGTTTGATAACACTGTAAAATTTAGTCTATACACAACTGGATTGCTACGGTTGGCGATACACAGGTGGATTCAACACCTGGTGGCACGTAAGTCGCATGTAGAATCGTAAAATAGCCCAGTTTTTTTTAATTCTTACATGAGTTACTACAAAATAAAAAGCACTTAAAAAATATACATAAATTTGAAAAAGCCAAGACTTTTTAAAAAATAATAGATTCTCCAGAAAGTTTGTAACAGTGTTGAAACAGAAGAAGTAAATTAATAAGACTGAGACAAAATACCGCCCTCACTAATATTCTTCACGCACATTTTTGAAATAATCCTCAATACAAATACAGACATTTTTCAGTGTTCCTTAAAGACATTTTGAAAAACTATCTGACATCCCTGGTTGTAGTATTTTTCATTTACATAAATATATACACTATTATAAAAATATTTCATGGGAATGGGAGGGACCATCAGGGCACCCGATTGAAGCATTCTGGATGGGGAGGGTGGGAATGCCAACTGGCTAACAGTTTGTGAATAGGGCGGGCTCTTTTCCCCGTCCATTGGGGCATCCTCATATTAGATGGCTTGCTCTTTTGGCCAATTTTTCAATCTTGTTATTGGAAGGAGATTCTTTATATCCCTGTGCAAACACATAAGTAAGGTCCACCCAACCCGGTTTTGGCCCTTCATACAATGGCATGATTAGAATAATTAGTGGTTATTAAAGCTTGATCAAGTCTAACAGCGAGGAGAGCCCATTGCTGTCGGACTTAGTTTCCGTGCTACAATGGGTGGTAGTACATATCATACATCTTCCATCATACATACATTTGTAAAGTTAGAGACCTTTTCAGATATTGGCGACCACAAGGAAAGGCGGTATATAAGGGCCGTTAATTGATCGAACTTTACGCAGATCGAGAGAGTCAGGAACATTCGAAATCAAGGAAAGCCTGGTTGTCCTGGCAGCGCTTTAACTCCAAGTGAATTTTGAAAATAGGGAAAAATTTTGCGAAATTCTTGCGGAACAGCAAATATAATTGCCAAAGATCTCAAAGTTTACCGTAAAATCAACAGAAATGCACTTAAACATGAATGTGCTAGAGTATATTAGAAGTCTAAATCGTCAGAATGGCAAACGATCCTTAAAAATAATCGTAATAAACGATCCTTAAACAAATGAAAATTGTACCATGAGAAACGCATTCTTGACCCATAAGACTCTGGAGAATATCCATAAAAAATAGAAATGATCCATAAAATCCATCAACCTGACATGTACTTTTTATAAAAAATTTTACATTCTGTGGATCAATTTGCCAGGTTTAAGGAAAGTTATTGAACCTTTTAAGGATCATTTGCAATATGTTTGTGGGTAATCGAATAAATTATTCGCTACTCCAAAACACCTTGGAACACATTGATTGGATGTTACTATATTGCATTACTCATTCTGATTTGGCTCTCGACTTCTTCAATAATACTGTAATTGAACTTTTTGTAAACTTTGTCCCAATGCGTGCACCTAATTTGCCTAACATCAAATGCTGCATAGTTTAACAATGATATTTTAAATTTAATGACTGCAAGGAATGTAGCATATCACCAATGGCTTCTACTAAAAGTGCGTTTGATCGAAACCAGTATAAAAGCGTTCGTAATCGAGTTACTGGTTTGTTTAATAAAGCTAAGTCTGATTACCTTTCCACTAATCTGGAATCAGTGTCTTCTAACAAGAAAATGTGGAAAAGACTAAAGAAGCTCAATGTTACTGTTATTCCAATACGTAAAACACCTCAAAATAATACCTTGGAGAACCTACTCCCAATCAGCATTTTATGTTCTCTTTCGAAGGTTTTTGAAATATTTTTGAAAATTCAAATTCAAGATGTGCCACAATTTGACCTCCTTAGCCGACACCAGTTCGGATTCTGGGAGATCTGGGCACAGCACAACTTCTACTCTACTTAAGGTTCATGACGATATCCACCAAGCAATTGATAAGAAAGGTGTAGCAATTCTACTTCTTATCGACTTTCCGAAAGCCTATGATAGGGTCTCACATGTAAAACTTTTAAATACATTATCACATAAATTTAACGTTCATCGTACTGCGGTAACACTAATAAAATCCTATTTAAGCTCACGCACACAAGTGGTAGAGGCAAATGGTGTTTTGTCCAAATTTCCAAATGTCTAGCCCTATCAGTATTCGTTCAGGTGTACCCCAAAAGTCCGTTTTTTCCGTTTCGGGTATCTTCATCACTGCGACCAGTTTTTAAATCTATTTTGTTTGCTTTAGTTATTGTCAACATGACGCATAACTATTGCTAGAAGTGATCGCCAATGTTTGACTTAAAGCGTTGTCCCAAGGTGGTATAACACACCGAATAAAGTGTACTACCGTACTGGGGTTTGTTCTCCAGATCTCAGAGGGTTCTTGTAGCCTTTTGCTGAAGAACTTAAATCTTTTGTTGAAGATTGCCGGGCAGTGGCATAACAAGTGTTCCGAGTCTTCTTTATCCATGTCACAAAATCCACATGAATCATCTTGATGTTTTCCTATCAGCTTCAAGTGATAGCTCGGACAGTTACGAGTTATAAGGCCAGTATATAAGTTTAAATCTTTTCTGGTAAGATCAAGTAATTTAGAAGTCAATGAAATGTTTGGAGTGATGAACCGCTCGGATTGCCTAGCTATGAAAGTGTTGGCCTCCACTTTCAAGCATTCCCAGGCTTTCATCTCCAATCTAAGTGAAGAAGCGAATAAACCACAAAAGGGTTCAGGTCCTACGAACTGATGAGACGATCCGAATCTTGCTAGTTCATCATCTCTCTCTTTTCCATCAATTCCACAATAGCCAGGAACCCAGTAAAAATTGACTTGATTACTACAAGACAACTTTTGGAGTAATGTGTTCATCCAAACATGCTTGGAATTGCTTGTTACTGATTTTAAAGCATTTAGAGCTGCTGGATTGTCCGACATAATGCATATATTCGAATATCTTTAGTTTCTGCGTAAGCATTTAACAGAACATTCCAAAATTGCTCGAATTTCAACTTGGAATACAGTTGGCCACTTACCCATGGAAACTGATATGTTAATCCCTGGGTCAGTAACACCTGCTCCCACTTGATTGTTCATTTTTGGACCGTCTGTATAGAGTACAATCGATCCTTGATGGAGGTTTAGACCACCTCTTCCCACGAATCACGTCCAGAATCAATAACCTATCGAACAGTCAAGTTGTATTTTGCTTCATCCAATCTTCGTTGTTATAACTAAAGGACTAAACTAACAATTTTTAGAATGTCTATTAACACTCAAACGGTTCAACCTTTGATCCTGAAGGCTCTTTCAGTTTCTTTTCTGTATATATTGATGCAATGGTAGATGAAAAGCAGCATCCAATGCTTTTAGTGGTGTGGTGGCTAAGTTTCTAATTTGCAACAGTTTCTAGTTCTTAAGTCCATTGCTTACCATATGTCTTTTTAGTTATCCTTTGAGCATTTATCGCTCTGTTGATTGTCTTCTCTAAATAAAAGTTCCAGTTTAGTTTACTGCCAAGGAATGCTCCAAGTTATTTGACTGTATTTGAAAGTTCCAAGTTCGTACTTTTCAATCTTAAGTTTTCAAACAAATATTTTCTTCTGCGTGAAAATTGCACAATAGTAGTTTTAGAAGGATTTATGTTCAAGCCTTCCCTATTACACCACGATGAGTCGTAATTGAGAGCACTTTGCATTCTGTTAGCGATGGTACAGTCATGTTTACCGCGAATTATTATGACTATATCACCTGCGAAGCCAATTGCCAATTTTGAGGAGATCATCAACTATTAAAGACCACAATAGAGTTAACAGTACGCCTCCTTGTGGACACCCTATTACAGCTGTAACGCTGATAGATGAGTTTCCGAGATTTGCTGATATTTGTCGTTTTGATAGCATCTCGTTGATGCAATCGACAATACACTTATCAAAGCCATGATTCGCCATTGCTTTTATCATTGAGGTATGAAATGAATTATCAAATGCTCCTTGAATGTCTAGGAACGCAACCAGTGAAATTTATTTCTCTTGAGTAGATTTTTCGAGTTTCGTAACAAGCGCATGCAATGCTGTTACCGATGATTTACCTTCCTGATAAGCAAACTGACATTTACTTAGAGGAGTTTTAACTAAGTATGTTCTCCCCACGGTTTTGAATTTTTTTTCTAATACACATGTTTGCTGACGATGCGCAGCTTTACTTCTGTTCAACAAGCACCAATTTTGATAATATGACACAGTTAATCAACTCAGATATTGAACATGTTCAAAAGTGGTCTGAAAACAATCTTCTTGATGAAATTTGTCAGATGCAGATAACTTCCCATCTACATGAAAAGCTCCAGGAGTGGACAGTAATTTATTGCTAGAACGGATAGAAATGAAGAGAAAGTATTGATAGTTCCGTATAGCGTTACGGCAGGCTTTGTAATTGAAAAATTCAAGTTGAAAACGAGCGGAGGGCATTTGAACGGTAGTAGCCGATTGGCACATAATCTTTTACCAAGCTACCCCAGGGCAGGGTAGACAAGCGGGAGGATACCACCTTGACTGGTAAAAGATTATGCAACCTATCGTGCTCTTATACCACCTATTGCTTTGATCTGGTTCTAGCGATTTGTTTGTTTCCCTCTTCCAATGCCTAACATGGGTGGGAAATTATCTCCTGCTGTCGCAGGTTTATTTTTGGCATGCGGTAAATATTTGATCTGGCTTAATGAAAAGAATTAGGGAGTGTGGGGCAGTTGGTCAACAAGTTAATAGGTCAGTATTTAGTTCTTATGTAAGTAATTTTAGCTCATCATAAAAAGATGATAACTGAAAAATGTGCAACCCCATCGACGAACCAACATATATGGACAACGTGATTCACATAAATTACGTTCATTTTAGGGAATGCGCTCACATAAAGTGCCATCTCGAATGACTTCAGTAGCAGACGAACAGTTTAAAGAGACGTAATACAGGAAACAACTCACTTACAGAGCCGTTTTTTTCCTCTTCACCCGCAAAACACAGGTTAACGATTTTACGAAATAGGCTCATTTGAAGACACCAATAACTACGAAAACTAATTCGGTTGAATTATTAGGTTCCAGAATCATACAGTGCCGAAATATGGACGAGACGCGACTTATGCATATTTAGGGATCTAAAGATTCAAGTTTAGGCAAATATTAAGTTAAACCATTTATTTAGATTATTGAAGGAAGCCCGGTAGTAAAAAGCGAAGTCATCAATGTATAATTAATTTGAGTTTTCAACACAGATGGTGTACGTTTCAGGAAACGGACATCTATATTTGTGACAAATTTCATGATTTTGAAAAGCTTTTAACGATTTGAACCCGAAGCTGTTGCAGTCGTGACCCAACAAATGCTTCGTAAACAGTATCATCAACAACCTTCTACCGCACACGTTAATTCAGGCAATGCATGTCGAAGATCCAAAGCAAATGAGCATTTAACTGTCATATCTATTTCATCTGCTTCAAATTCACGTAGGAGATTAATTTAATCGCTTGCCAGCAAAAACCCCACAAGGTAAACAAATGCAAAAAGGTATTCCAAAAGCGTGTGCGATACGTGCGATTTTCTAAAATTAATAACAAACACTAGCCGCAGTTGAAAGCTAGTTACTAATCTCCATCTAAACCGCACTTCAACACACGCCATCGATTGTGTAGTAAAACGTAGTGCTCCAACAAGTGTTTCCACTGAATACAATCAAAACAATCGTTTTTTTTTGCTTGCGTAGGAAAAACAACTATTAAGTGTAGTGCATTCACACTCCTTGTCGAAGTGCTAAACAATTTCCCGCCATCCATCTTTTCATCCCCACCACCAACGGTTGCCTATAATCTCCCTGTCCTCGCTTATCAGCTGCCAATTAAATTAGTCGGAATTCTCGAAGCAAAAAAAAAAGAGACGGTGAGGAGGAAGCAAAGTTCAAATGCTAATAGGTCGAAATTTCGCCGTAGGTATCCATCAATTCCCCGGAAGCCTGAGCCAGATAATGGCGTAGTTCGTCACTTAAGCTCCGTTGATTAGACTTGCAAATTTGATCCCCAGCATTCAGTTGCAATTGCTCGTCGTCGATGGCCTACCTTGTCAACACAGGCGTTCAGAGATCGGGAATTGTTTGCCGTTCCAGGTGACCTAGTTTTCCCCTTCACACGTACCAGAATGCAACCGTTTTCTTCTTTCTATCACAGGTGTAACTTTTTCTTGGCGCTTTGCGCTTTTGTCAATCACGTCCACTTAAATAAAAACGGAGAAGCTCAGCTTCCGTTAACGTTATAAACACAGACACAAACTTCCAATTCACCGAACAAATTGTTGCGAGTATCTCACTTTCTCCACTTCGCGCTCATGTTACGCTCTCCTTGAAGAATGCACTTGATTGCAGTGCGGATGGTTGCAGTAGATGCTGCTGATGCTTCTGGCGGCGATATCCGACTCTGTCCGCAGTTGAAAATTCGACCACCGCTTTGCCCAAGCCAGATGCTGAGACGTACACGAAGATGACGACGGTGGCGAAGATGGCAACGACGACGTTGTAGTTGACTTTGGGGGGACCTTGCCGTCCCGCACAGTCAGTCATGTAAACTAGAGTGAGTGGTGGCAAGCAAGAATTCGCGCACTTGAAAGCCAACCGTTCGTTGCTGATGCTGCTGGTGCCTTGGGACTCGTTCCCACTCTTTCAAGGATGATGGCGAAGGATCAACTTTCACTCTGTTTTATTCGATAGCACTGGGAAACCGAATTCGGTTTCCTACTTTCAAATTGAAAAACTTTTACGTTACTATCGTTTCATGGAATCACTTGATTTAAGCTTGCACTTAGTTCTCAGTAGCATTATCCCACGAGTAGAATACACCCTCACAATCCGACTATCCGATTTATTACAATTTATCGAATCTCGCGAAACTTCCGCACTCCACCTTTACTCTTCCTATTATTCTCGTTCGAAAACAACGAAACCTGTTGCACAAATCGAAGTTAGGTTTTATTTACTTCCGCTCTCTTCAGGTTGCTGCGACCGACAAACCAGGTTTGAAATTCAAACGCAAGTACTCACGAAGAATGACTACTTTTCGATGCAATCAAGACAAGCCAAGTCGGTACGATCAGATGAAGCTTCGAAACTAAACTGGCATCCTGAGATAGGATCACTTTGAAGTCGAAATTTACACCGCCATACGTTTCGTCGACGACCACCACCAGCCATGTACTTGTGTACATGCTCTCTTCTCCGCTTCCCGCTGCCCCGTCGCCTCAACGCATCGAAGCTGAGTAGTCTCAAGCTCAGGCAGACGTCACAATTTGCGCCGCTGTTGGAGGTTGAGAGAGTCTCATGCTCTCCGGTTTTACTTGGTGAGAAGCAGGAACTGTTGTTGTAACAGAGCTTAGGGTGGGTCAAAAATTGTTGAACGGGAACGCCGGGGGCAATTAACACACGTCAAGCTTTGATTTTGTTTAATGGACGGAAATTCGCCGTAGTTTTGCTGAAATTTAAAATTCGTGCTTTAGTTGTCACTACTAGCTATGCAGTCTACTATATTTATATCATTTTTGGAACAAATTTTCTCGTTTCAAGATTACAGGGTGGCCACACAATCTTAATTTAAATATTCCCGCATGTTTTCAGATTTTTTGCTTAATTTTCTCGGCTAGGCAAATGAGTTAATATAAAATCAATTAATAGATACTCTTGAAGTTTTTTAGGACATGTTCAATCTCAAATTCTGACTTGTTTCATTTAGGCAAAATGGCGGATAACAGCCGCCAATCGGGCTTCTTGCATATTGCGTAGGTAAGATGGGGGTAAGACGGACATGGTGGATAAGACGGACATGTGGCTAGTTCTAACACTTAACTGTTTTTGGGTCAATGATCATGGCCACCCTATCTCCATGTTAGGCAATGTTTTTACGCCACCCTATGAGTGTTTACACCTGTCAAAAGTGTAAAAAATAAAGCTAGGCAACAACTTTACATGTGGATCTAATATATCGGTGGAATTAATCAAGGATTTCTGCCTGTAATTGTCGCGTTTTCGTTTATTTCAGTTGTTTTACACTTAATGGACCTACCCTCGAAGAAATACAGGTAAAATATATTGTGATTGAAAAACAGTGAGGGGTTGAAAAAATGTCGACTGGTGGGGTAAGACGAAGAGTATAAACAATGCCATCTTTGCTTCAATCACGGGTATGCCACGATTCTACAAACGGACATCCAACCGTAAAGCATGGACAGAAAGCTTATGCCGCTGCCAGGCATGAACTAGATTGTGGAATGTCGGTCCGTGCCACCGCGGCCAAACACGGCATACCCAGAACCACTTTAATAAGACGGATTGCAGACTCTGCCACGTCCACGAGTTTGGGGCCGAAGGACACCGTTTTTACTGTTGAGCAGGAAAACGAATTGGTGCAGCACCAAGAGAATCGGTTTTACGGCGTCACTCAAAACGATGTGCAAAGCCTTTCCTTCCTCATCCTTTTACCAAAGCCAAGAAAATGGCAGGACGTGACTGGGTTCTCAGATTTTTTTAATGAAATCCAAAACTAAGCTTCCGAAAACCTGAAGCCACCTCTTCTGCGCGTGCACGAGGTTTAAAATTTGGCAGTCAACACATGTTTCGATTTACTAGAATTTTTTTTCCACGAACACGAGCACGCTGGAGCAAAATTTCGGTGCAATGCAGCGGGATACATGATGACGGAAGTTTTTCTCGATTCGTTCAACCACTTTTTTGAGTATGTTAAACCCTCCAAGGAAACACCATTACTGACTGGGATTAATCACCGTGAACATGTACTATTTTGTTTTTTTTTGGTTGGTTTTTATCGGTGCAGTGGAACAATAAAACAGCTATTTGTGCGTAAAGCGTTTCGGCTTACTTCTCTTCAGCCATCATCAGACACAAATTGCTGGTTATTACCTAACTATCTGCGACCGACGGAATGCTCTGTTTGAAAATCTTCGTCTTCATCCATAAATCTTCTAAAATGCAGCAAAGTTTGTAACGCTTTCTAGCAACTTGTTCATTTTGTACCAAACGAACTTCGCAGAATTTCAGTGGAAAAACTGATGAACACATCATTCTTATCTAAAGCTCTTTATATGTAGGTAATTCTAGTGACCAAACATATTGTCATGCATCAATAGGTCGAAATTTTATGTTGAGTCTATTTAACAGGTTGAAAAATGCACAGCTTATTTGTCGAAAGACATACGTTTATATAAAAAAAAAATGTCTAAAGCATTTGCAAACACTATGGTTGGCGGAACTCGTGGCATAGAAAAAGAAAAAAATATTTTGAAAAACTTGCAAAGTTAAACTTTGCACTAAAATGTACAGTAAAGCAAACAACAGCGATGGTTCAGTCAAAAGGATAATCTAAGGAGTTCCCGTCAAGTAAAATAAAAACAAAAGTAAGTTATATGCGAAACATCACCTGTCACAGCCGTGTAGCCAGATCTTCTAAGCGGTATGTTTTAGAACAGGCTAAACAAAGCCAGCAGAAAATGATCCACATGCCAATCTGTTTGTCTTAGCCCCTCCTTGAAGCTAACGATGTTGAGTATCTCAAAGCCAAGGCTGGCTCGCAGATCCCTGATTTCCCAGTCAATACACAAAGGTTTTTTTTTACACGGGGATACGTTCCACCTTTACTATGAAACTGAGTTAAAAAAGCCTAAATATGGTCGATAAATTCACAAGCATAAACCTTTTACATTGCTTCGATTTTGTTTGCATGTATTTCCTTTCCATGCAATGGTTAAAATATAGTTATTTTAATTTAGAGTATTTATACCAACAATTGTGATTTTTTTTTTGCCCAAAACGTAAAATGTGATTCGAATTAGGTCGATAAGTTGTCCCGTTCTGGAAATATCGCCGAAAACAAACCTTGTAAAAAATGGCCTTAGTGTACTTTGAACGCCTTCCAGTTGACAGCCGGGCCATCCATAGAGCACTAAGCTATCTTCTTCGGCAATGCTGGATTTGCAGAAAAACTCTGTTTCATTCTGTTGTTCTCGCTGGACCGAATAGATGACAATAACGCTACTCAAATTGTCAATTTAAAAAAGGTGTGAGAATGGTTCCTGCCATATGATATCAAATCCCAATGGATTTTGAAATTCCCGACTTTTTCCCGCATATTTTCTGATGATTTTTATCAAATGTGAGCAGGTGGATCCAATAAAATAGGCATAACGACAAAAAAAGCCTGTTATTTAATCTCAGGTTGACGCTTCATATGAACCAGACGAGAGTGTATTTCATGTTGCTGGGCAAAATTGATCACAAAATTTCTCGTTTAATAGTAAAACGCATATGAAACATCGTTATATGTTGATCAATCGATTTCAAAACTATCATTTTTTCCAACTTTTTACTCCGTCAGGAGAAAAAAAATCAAATCGGTTGCAATGCAATGTGAAGCAGGAAGATTCGAGCACTGTTCAACAAGCGCCTCTGGTGGCCAATAGCGATACCTAATAAGTTAATATGTATCACGTGATATCACTCATCCAAAGTGAGGAGATATTGAAGGCAGTTATGGGGGAAAACTAGTTCAAGAATCGATCCAACGCGAAGTAATTCCGTTACAATATATATTTGTGGCCCACACGTTATAAACACAACTTTACATTTAGAACAAAACTTCAGTTTAAGAGGTACAATATTATATCCTCAAGTGTGAAACACATGAGTGTAAGTACCTCTTTGTTTTACAAAACGGAGTAGTCTCTTTGTTTTATAAAACGAAATAATCAAATCCTTCATTTTTCTACTACGCTGATAGACCAATGTGGCTCCACTGGTTTTTTGAAATGTTTTTTGCCCTCAGTTTGAAAATAAGAAAAGTGGTTGAACTATTAAATCGCAACAATTAATTACTCTCCAAATCTGGCGCAAAATTTGAAAATGGCATATCTTCAGGTCAATCGGCTGTATAATTATTTTCTATGGAAATTATTGTTCAATGTATAGGCAATCAAAGTCTTAACTCGACCTAAGCTGTAAGCAGAACCACAAATTTAACTATTTTGTCATGTTAAGCCAAAGAGCAAGTCGATGTCGATTTACGAACCTTTTTCAAATGCACCCCACTAGATGAATTATTCTAAATTAACAACGAATAGAAGCTTCGGCCGCGAGCGGATGTAATTATGTTTTGCTGCCATTTATTTAGTAGGTAGCACGGAAAGGCTATGGACCCAGTGTCGCGAGTTTGGAGTTAATCGGTTCTGTTATAGGGCATAAAGGGTGATACGGTCAAAATTTGGTCAAGGGAAAACGCGTGTAAATCGGTGAAATCGTTTATTTAAAAAATCAAATTAAATTTCTTTTTCAAGTTCAATTAGTATAAAATTCAGGAAAAATAGTCAGTTAGGCTTCCGCTTTTCCAAATCCGAATTGCCGGGCCTTACGCTTGACCCCTGCCATCAGATTTTGTACAGCCACCTTGTCCACCTTCTTCGCCGCAGAAAGCCAGTTTGCCTTGTACTGCTGCTAGTCCTTAGCAGTTTTTTTGGTCTTCTTTAGGTTCCGCTTGACAATAGCCCAGTATTTCTCAATTGGGCGGAGCTCTGGCGTGTTGGGAGGGTTCTTGTCCTTGGGAACCACCTGCACGTTGTTGGCGGCGTACCACTCCATGGCCTTTTTACCGTAATGGCAAGATGCCAAATCCGGCCAAAACAGTACGGAACAACCGTGTTTCTTCAGGAAAGGCAGCAGACGTTTATTCAAACACTCTTTCACGTAAATTTCTTGGTTGACAGTCCCGGAAGCTATGAAAATGCTGCTTTTCAAGCCACAGGTACAGATGGCTTGCCAAACCAGATAATTTCTTTGCGAACTTTGACAGTTTCGTGTGCTTGAAAATATCTGCTACCTTTCCCTTCCTTTTGCCGTATAAAACTCCTGTCCCGGAAGCTGCTTGTAGTCGGCTTTGACGTAGGTTTCGTCGTCCATTACCACGCAGTCAAACTTCGTCAGCATCGTCGTGTACAGCCTCCGGGATCGCGCTTGGCCGTCGTATTTTGTTTATCATCGCGATTTGGAGTCACTACCTTCTTGTAAGTCGATAGTCCGGCTCGTTTTTTGGCTCGATGCACGGTTGTAGACGATACACCCAGCTTATTTGCGGCATCTCGGAGAGATAGGTTAGGGTTTCGCTTGAAACTACCGGCAACTCTCTTTGTCGTCTCAGCGGCTTCCGGTTTTCGATTTCCCCCGATCCAGACTTCTGGCTGTCGACAAACGTTCCCCAAACACTTTAATTACATTTGTAACTGGTTGATTTGGCAACTTTTAGCGATTTTGCTAACTTTGCGTGCGAGTAGCTCGGATTTTCGCGATGCGCGAGCAACATTTTGATACGCTGCTCTTCTTGCTTGGACGGCATTTTGACAACTGAAGAGTGAATTCCAAAATCAAAATAGGAGCAACATTCTACACACACACACCTTCAAAATGAGGGGTGTTCAGGTTTTTAAATGCAAAATTGAAAGAAATACGTCACGTTGATATTGACCAAATTTTGACCGTATCGCCCTTTAGTGCGTTATCTATTGTTCCGTTAATAAATTATTTGGTTGCGAACAGCTGCGATCGTAGCGCAGTATCTATTGTTTCGGTTACATATTTTTCAGCGGCGTTTATGGAATGAAGATCCGGAATAATCTGAAGAATTGCTTTGTGTGCCTCGATGTAAGTCTCACTGAAAGAGGTAGAGATGAATAGAAAAAGAAAATGGCGCGTGTTTGCGGACGGTTCGATTACTGCGAAAAAAACGTATCAACCGGGACTGAATAAGTTTGACAGCGGCGGTAAAGTGAAGTGTTATATCGGTGCAGTGAAAAGTGTTGAAATTTTTGGGAAAAAGTCCCGATCCGGGACGAAAATTATTGTTGAATCTTTCTGGGAGATCACTTATCTTGGATGATGGCTTCTTTGCTGTCGTTTTGTTGCTGATGTTACGGTCGGGGTGTTTCGTTGTGAAAACGGATGACCTCTCCAAAGTTGATAAACAGGAGTTTCTTCAGGTGTTTTGTCAACATGCAATTAGGAAAAAGTGCAGTCTTGTGGTCAGATAGGCAGTGTTTTGCTTAGGGTTTTTTTTTCGTATGAAGTAAAAAGTAAAAATAATTAAAAATGGCGGTTGGTCCCATTTTACACTGAACATTGCGAGATTTTCGTGTACGGTTATTTTTTGCTAGTGATACGTAAACACAGTCTCGGACGTATTGTACGTGTGAAGGAAGAAAGCCCTTGGATTGAACTTTTATGTCGGAGGCATGATTTCACCCTCTACCCCCTTATCATGGTGAATCCTGGTTCATCGAGCCCTACCCAACTAATAAGAAAAAACTCTTTCCTGTGACCTTTGTGGGGATGCAGAGGTAAACACGGTCCTTAAACAGCAAAAGTCGCACTAACATTCCTTCCTTATTCCCACCTGATTGCAAGGACGTTGCAGGCGCCGTTATTTATTATTATAGGAATTGAGTAATTAAAACGTGTACAATGAGAATGGTCGGTTAATCCCAGCCCCATTGATTCACTGATTCTGATCAATCACGGAGTAGCAACCATTGGTACGTGCCGTGCAGTTAGTCAAGCTAAGCTAAGCTAAGCTAAACGATTTACTAATGTTTTCAACGTATTCGATTCTTAATGACACTTTATATTGCCGTAATGTGTGTATGTAGGAACGCAAAGAGAAAGTCGACGAAAAGAGACTCCCTTGTAACTTAGGACCTAATGCATTGTTCAGCTTGATTTAGTGCTCTAGAAGTTTTCGTGCTCAAAATTTCAGTTTCATGTTCAAAATTGGAAGTTATTTTTTGCAAAATGCCCTAAAAAGCACAAATTTCGATCAGCATCCGAAATTTAATTATTGAACATCACAAAACTGGCAAAAGCTACCGTGATATTGCCGATATTGTCCAGCTTCACAAAAATACGGTCGCTAAGTTGTGCAGATGTCTGTCAGCTCCGGACAGAGGAAGGGAAGCAGAAGGGACTGTCAGCTCCGAAAATTGCAAAACAGATTTAAAGCGAGTTTCCCATTCAACTGACATCACAATCCGTACGAGATCATCTTCATAAAAAAAGGTCTTAAAGGCAGAGTAACACTTAAGAAGCTGCACTGAGCACTGACTGAGATGGTTGTCTGCAAACAATATAAAAAGAAGTCAGAAGTGGGTCTATGACCACATTACATGGAGCTGGAATAAGGTGATTTGGTCAGACAAAACGAAAGTAATAATATTTGGATCTAATGGTATCACAATAAAATGGTGTCGAACCGGTTAAAGTTTGAAAAAGAAGTTACTTTACCAACATTGATTTTTCAACAAACTGAGTATGACTTGGAGATCTATGGCTACATTCAGCGTTGAAGAACTTGAGTTCATTGATGGAATCATGGCCAAGGATGTTTATTTGGACATTTTGAAGCGCAAACTACCAGAGTCTGCAGAAAAGCTAAAATAGGCTGAGGAGATATACGTTCCAACAAGACGGAGATCCGAAGCACACCTCAAAGCTGGTTTCGCATTGGTTCAAGGAAAAGCGTATCAAGGTTATAGAGTAGCCATAACAGGCTTCCGACCTTAATTAGATCGAGCATCTATGGAGCATATAACGGGTGTCCACTAAAAAATGAGAATGATTTCAATACTTTTCCATCAGAACAAAAACGGCCGCATAGAAATGTCACTTTAGATGAATGAATCGTTGCACTCTCCAGAAAATTTTCATACACTCTTATTTCACTCTAACATGTTCAGTCGTGTTCAGCATGCCGTCGAAACAGGAAGAACTGCGCGCGCGCGTTGTACAATTCTTTCAAGCGAACGAAGATCGTGGAAAAAAATACACGGTGGACCATTTTTGTCGTGAAAAAGTTCCGGTATCCACCGTATACCGTATCCTGGCATGCATGAGAGTAACCCGGAAGAAAGGTTGCGGCCGTCCAGCGAAAATAATGAATGAGAAAACGCTCCGCTCGCTGCGCAGCATGTTCAACAACAAGGATTCGGTAAGTCAACGGGAAGCAGCCCGAAAGTTCCATTGTTCGAAGTCACTCATCTGCAAGACGCTAAAGAAAGAAGGAATAGTGTGTAGAAAGAAACCCAGATCCCCAGAGTACACAGATGAGCAGATTCAAACCGTGAAATCCCAATGCCGCTGGATGACTCGGAGTTACGGCGGAAAATCTTTCGTTCTGGACGACGAAAGCTACTTTCCTGTTTCGAAGTCTCAGATACCGGGAAACGACCGATTCTACACTAAGGACAAATCTACTACTCCTCCAAAAGTAATGTATAAGTTCAAGCACAAATTTGAATCGAAGGTTATGTTAAACATCGTAGTATCCGATAAGGGTATTTCGAAGCCGTGGTTCAAACCAAGCGGTTTGGCCATCAACCAGGAGGTGTACCAAAGAGAGTGTTTGCAGAAAATACTCATCCCATTTCTTAAACAACATCACTCGGATGGCAAATACGTGTTTTGGCCGGACAAGGCATCATCGCACTACGCAAAAAAAACGCTAACGTTTTTGGAGAGCCAAAATATACCATATGTCCCAAAAGACCGGAATCCGACAAATTTGCCACAGTGCCGTCCTATCGAGGATTTCTTCGGTATTTTGAGCTCCATGGTATACAAGGATAATTGGAAGGCCAAGAACACCAAGCAACTTACCAACAGGATCAAAAGCTGCATCCGAAAAATCGATGTGGCTGCCGTCCAACGGTCATGTTCCAGCATAACGACTAAGCTGCGCCGCACGGCGGTCACGGACCATATGACAATATTCACTAAACTTAGTTTGAAGATTTAAGTTGACCCTTTTAATAAAATAAATCAGTTTGAACAAAACTTCACTGGTATTTTTTTCCTGACCCATTCTTTTCGTTCTCATTATTTAGTGGACACCCGTTATGGCATCAATTTTGAAAATTAAGGTCCAAGAGCAAAAACCAACAAATATGCAGCAATTGCGGCAGGTAATCTCAACTAAATATGACAAAATCACCCCGGAAACAACTGCTAAGCTTGTTGAGTCGATGCCCCGACACACCAAGTACAAAACCTACGTGAGCCAGAGGGATGGACAAACTTTTTCTCCGTTGTTTT
The DNA here is from genome assembly GCA_034211315.2 of Aedes japonicus. NCBI lineage: Eukaryota > Metazoa > Arthropoda > Insecta > Diptera > Culicidae > Aedes > Aedes japonicus. The sequence continues at coordinate 14,880 of JASCZW010004108.1, read as the reverse complement.
AAACTTTTTTTAAACATGTCTCAAATGCAAGAGAATTTGTTTTTTGTTTTGAACTCGAATGAATTGGCTTTGTTTTTACATACCTATATAATAATAAACTGAACAACAATAACTGTGTTTTTATTTTCTGGTGGGTTTTTGAAAGAAATCTATTTTTTTACTGGGTGGTGGATAAGCTTTTTTCGCATATTATATGTATTTTTGGATCACCCTAATGCAGACACTAAATCCAAACCGGATCTCACAGTGCCGCACCACACAACTCTTTGCAGCGCAATCCAATGGCAGTATGGGATTGTGAGAAACGGTACGGAGAGAGAATTCACGTTGAGCGCCGCACAGATTGAGTGCTTCGCTGTGGTGTGAATGAATTTAGAATAACTATGGTTTACCGTGTTGGTGTACTCGTCATCATTGTCTGGTCCTAGTGTATCATTTGTAATACCATCAATGTATGGGCGATGTATAATGAGAGGCACATTAAACCGACCGATCTACATATGGCGTACGGCTTTAATCGCCCTGCTGCTGCTGGTTGCGTTACATTCGCTGTGTGGGTTGTGTCGTCCGCCGATTGAATGGGAATGACGTAGGTCGGGAATAGTTTCTTCCAGTTAAGCAGTGGCAGTGCAGAAGGGTGGTTCTGATAATTAAAAATGCAATAATGATGACATAGAATAATATTATAATGACATTTGTCCGATTCGAAATGATCTGAGGGACAAAATAGTAGGACGTTTTAGCTTATCAAAATAAGCTGTTGATGTCTTACATTTTGTTTTTTTTTGAACATATTTGGCAGGATAGAAATCGTTTGCAAGGAATGGCATCATTCTCATTATTATGGTGTCTTCACCGTTGAATTCTGGGTTCCTGGGTACTTCCACAGTAACTTAGAACTCCAGCTGTTTTTCCTAGTTTTCCGGGATTCTCGGAAGTTAATTTTTCAGTTGAAATTCATCATTCTTACCGTTTTAGTAGATATCTGAAAATAGAAAAACAAAAAGAATAATTATTAGGTATCATTCGGACCAACTTGCAATCAAGTATGTAATATATCTGTTGAACTACACTGACAAATGGTAAACTTAATCTAAGGCGCAACTTCCGCTGTCCGTTAATTCATCGTTGAGAAAAGTTTTCAGATTTTTTTTTTTGTGAGTGGAAATTAACCAAACTTTTTCACCACTTCATTTTCTGCCAACGACCATCACAGTTAAAACAAGTTCGAAAGAACTTTCTTGCACCATAGTCCATCCTCCGTTGGACGAATTTCAAGCGCACGCATTTGTGATCCACTGTCTCCTTCCGTTATGACGGGAAAATTTCACCATTGGCTTTCTAGATGAAAAGTGGAAACCTGGACTAGCGGAAGTCCATTTTACTCAAAGTCTTCAATAGAAAAATGATAGAGAACCGACTATTACTACTCGGTTTTTCCAGTTTTCAACTGAAATGACTATGTGTTTCCACAAGACGGCATTCCTGCGATGTCAAGTCAGGGGTGTGTTCATAATCTTTCGACGGCAGAGCAAACAAAGCACAAAAAAGCGATGCTTTTGGGAACATTCTGTCACATGATTTCCTAGAACGTCGATAAGTGTTCGCTATGTGTAGTCGAATTCGTCGCCCTTTGTCATATTTCGATTCGATCGGAGGTTGGCTCGGCTCGCTAGGCCACTTTCAATCGAGCGTGGGATTCAACAATTACCTACGAGCCGAGGCAAACTCACGGGGAAGCTTTTAGAAGCCATTTGTTAGAAGCAGTTGATGATATCTAAATGGACGGAGGTAATTAGTTCGTTTAGCAACTTGCCACTCGGTTGGGATGACAAATTTTCTAGCGGAACGGATTTTGGCACGGGCTTGCTTTGTTTACGTGGTTACGCCTTGGGGAGATTCCGATTGGTAACCCTATCTTCGCTAGAACCAGCAAACTGAATTGCCGCATCTCATTCATTTGCCTGCGCGTATCATTAAGTTCACGAGCCGCATTTGCAAGATGCGGGTAAGATGTGTAATCTTTGTGTCGGTGGTGATGAATATTTGTTCGTTGGTGAAATTTTCAAATTCGTCATACGTGATTGGGATGCAAATTTTCTGTAGGCAAGTCACGTCGTTGTTATCAATCTCAAAATTGCCACCTTCATTTAAAATGTGTGAGAGGTTTTCAAGAAATTATGTTATGAGAACATGGTATGATAGGATGATTAGAGTCGAATGCACTGTGTTTTGTATTATGATTCGAACCTGATTTGTTTTGATTTAGTTATTTTTCCGCCTGGATGTTCCGAAGTAGTACCGGAAGAAGAAGGTCGACAAATTTTTCCAGAATAACCTGGTGTGGCAGGCAATCTGAGGGTGCGACAAATTCAGCAAGCCGTACATAACGACCGGCACCATCAACGGTCAAATATATAAAGAAGAAAGAAGAAAGCCTGAAAGGCATATTCCGGAAAACAGCGTAGGTCTTCAAAAACGACAAGAATTTGATGAAAGTGTGCATGAAAGTGTGTAAGAAAGATGGCGCTGCACTGTGGTCGCAGAGTCGGGAAAATAAGGAAATGCGGGAATCCAAAATCATCGGGAATGTTTTGAGTAGAATCTGTGTTCATTTCCGGAAAACTTGAGAAAACATGTTCAGTGTGTGTTAGCTCTCATAACTTCGGAATCGCTCCCTACATTGTCAATGAACTGTAGCATACAATGCAGGATTGCGCGGAATTCGTCGTTGGGCAACAGATGAATATCGGAGTCCGATTCTGGAACCCTAAAACGAACCAAGTAGAAGCGAGATATCGTGGGTCGGCGTTTCTGTCAACTCCTCAATAGAACGATCTCATTAACGGAAAAAAACTGTTGTCTACATGGGCGGCATTTCTGAAGAAGTTAGCTAAATGCTCTATGGAAGGCTCGGCTGCCAACTGAAAGGTGTTCAAAGAATTGAGTGGGGAGATAAGGGCTTTAAAGACCTCAACAGCGATAGCTCCGGATTGCACGTTCTATGAAGGAGGGCCTATGACAAACAGATTGGTATGAGGATCATTTTCTGATGGCTTAGAACCTAGAATACTTTACTATTTTTATTGGATGTTTATGATTCTAGACACTTGGAAGATAAATGACTTTTTTGCATCCCTAAATGCGACGAATTGCTTGTAGCGATGAAGGTCCGAATTGATCCGGCTGTCAATACCTCGTCTCGAGGTGATGGGAGCAGTTTTGAGAGCTCGTAATCATGAAGGCAAGGCAGCGATTCCAGATACTAAAGTTGCGTCGAGCGATTAAAACGGTAGTGAGCCGGTGTGTATGCTGTAAGGTGCTGGCCAAGATCTCCCTCCCCTACCAGTAGAACGAGTTACTCCTTGTCTACGACCCGTCAGCTCGGTGGGCATCAATTACCTGGGACCGTTACAAGTAGTGATAGGTCGGCGCATGAAGAAGCGTTTGGTAGCGGTATTCACCTACCTGGTAGTTTGAACAGTACACCTTGAAGTCGTACACAGTTTGACAACATAATCTTTTCCGATGGCCTTCATTCGTTTCCAAACGAAGTATGGAAAGCCAAGCCATATCTTTTCTGACATCACTACGTGTTTCCAGGGAACGAATAATGAGTTGGCAGAGTTATCACTTGTTCAAATTCCCAAAACGGCGTCTAAAACAATGCATAACTATGGAATTAACGTGGAACGGTCTGGCAAAGGGAACAAAACTGCTCTGAAGCTAACAAGGGAAAATCTGAAGAAGCTCCCCTGTAGCAACAATGATACCGATGCTGATGACGAGGTCGATGAAGAGGAAGATGATACACGGTCAGCAGACTCACAACTAACCAGCAAACACTTCGAGCCATCCGTGAAAAGCATTCCGCAAAGGGTGGCCCAAAACGAACCGGGGCAGAAGTATGTTGGACCTACAAAGGCACAGCTGGCCTCGAGAAAGGGATTGACATTCAAAGACCTAAAATTCTCGGGAAAACCAGCTCAATGGCCATTATTTTCTACGCAGTTTTCAAAACGTCCATCGAAACCTGTGGTTATATGGACCACAGTTTGCGGTCAGCTGCTTCTTCCCGAGTCGGTTCCGAGGTTCATCGAAAAGCTGCGTCGGCACTGCGGACGTCCGGATCAGCTAATTCAAAATCTTCTGGACAAGCTTAACCGATCGGGTTGGAGGCCAAACAACTTAATGAGTTTTGTTCCTTTCGGAAATACTCTAGAGCAACTCTGCAAATATCTAGAGGCTGCAGAACTGCGACAACAGACTTATAATGAGCGATTTGCAAAATGCGAGACCAAAGCAGGTTACGCAATACGCCAGAAGCCCGATTTTCAGCTGATAGCCGTCATTTTTACTAATTGAAACAAGTCAGAAACATTCCAGATTAAACAGATTCAAAAACTTCAAAAATGTGTTATCATCTAACTTATTTCCACTATTTTTTCCGGTTGGAAAATCTAGGCAAAAATGCGGGAATTTTTATTTTTTTTCTCTATTGAAATCGGTAAATTTTGATCGTTTTAGCATAAATTTGAACCAGAGGCTCAGGGTGGTTCCTGGAGCGAGGGTTTCTGTAATTCGCTGGATAGTTAAAATAATTTTTAAAATTCTGGGCAGCTTAAGCAGTGTTATAAATTGTCGTGGAAGCCAAGGCAGTTATGGATCAAAATGAACAGAAATGAGATTTTCTATAATTGGAATGGTCTCACCAAGTTCTACAATTGAGTATTACTTAGCTGCTTGAAACAGAACTACCATTGGAACAGAACTACCCGAAACCCGAGGTGTTGAAAAAATATTCGGCGTTTGATATAAGATTTTAAAATAAAATATCTACACCGTGTCCAATATATTCTCATACAAAACAAAACTCTTTTTATTTCAAATCGATAATCCAGATTTTATTGATAGCTTTACCCATTATATTGAAATATAATACTGATCAACTACAGGATATGTTTTGGAATAACACCGCCTTTAACCTTCTTGACCAGCTCCAGACGTTTTTGGAAACCGTTACAGGCGGCACGCACGACTTCCATCGGCATTTCGTCCCAAATCTGTTTGATTACGCTTTTGAATTGGTTCATATTAGACGTCTTGTGGTCATTTACCTTCGCCATACGCAATAATCCAAGGGATTCAGATCTGGTGAACTGGGAGGCCATTCATTCTTGTCCAAAAAGTCGGTCCAAAACTTTTTTTTAAACATAGTGCAAAACTACACCAACACATACGTGAAGCATGTTGAGTAGTTGCACGACAGCAATGCAAGGAAAAAGTGTATAAAAATATATTGGACAGGGTGTATGTTAGTTGCTGCAGTCAACAGTTTTCTTTTTGAAGGTTGAACTCGTTGAGCATGTTGGAATTTTGGTCGACTATGACAATAGTTAGCAGTAAAGTGAGCATTAAAAAATGTTGAATCCACCTGTACATCGCCAATCGTAGCAACCACGTTGGATGCAGAAAAAAGTTGACAGTGTTATAAGTTGATTGCAGCAGCCATGGTGAAAATTGTCAAGCAACTAAACACGATGTGAAATCTATAACATTTCCCCCCCTTCTGGAGACGCTCTGATCAACCGGAAACCTGGAACGCCCGACAGTGCTGCGCGATCGTAGAGTGCAGTGAAAGCTGAAAAGGAAGACCGAGGGCAAGTTGGCCTGAACGTGCCGCACCTTGGACCGAGCGGTTGATGGAACTGGCTAAATGGTGAAGGACTAAAATGGGGATAGATAGATATTGCGCAAACATCCGTCGAGGCTGCTCGTGTCTGAACAGCCGACGATTACCCCGAAAGAACAACTGAAGGTGCTGGTGAAAAGCATCTTTCCGGCAAAACGCGACGTCGTAGTTATGGTGGATGACAATTTATGTTTTACATACAAATCTTCACCCTATTTGGAATTGGGTAAATGTTGACTGATTTTGGCTCAAATTTGAACCAGAGGCTGAACGTGGTACGCCGAACAAGTTGCTTAATGATTCGAAGGATATTCAAAAGTTTTGAGCACCCTAAGGAAAACTCCAACATTTTCATGGAAGATGCAGTAGCTGTAGATCAAAATGAGCAGAAACGATTGTTGTTGTTGTTGTTGTTGTTGTTTATAAATGACACTTAACATTCATCGGATGCATTCATATCAGATTCAGTTGTTCAAAGAGTAAAGTGTACAATATGAGGTGAGTGATGAAGTTTATAGTAAATATGATTCAATTTCACTTAGGTTTTTTTTAGGGGCTATTTATAAACCACGTAGACTTTTGTGAAGAGCGGGGGGCTGGTTTGACCAAAGTCTCCGCTCCATACAAAATTTCTAAAAAATGTATGGAGAAAAGTCTACGATGGGGGAGGGGGGGGTCTTAGATTTTCAAAAATGAGTCTACGAGGTTTATGGACAGGCCCCTAGTTGGGGCTACTCCAAATGGTTCACCTTCGCTCTCTTGTTTTTTTTTCTATTTTCTTCAATTTTCACATATTCTTCAAACAATCTCAATATCTTCCCCCTTATAGCTTTCATCATGTTCTTTGGTTTTATCATTACCTTCATTTGCGACACATTTCTTTCCTTCGTTTCATTCTATTTTTCTTCAACATGTTCTGTTTCTTTTTTTCCTTTTCATTATCTTCTTCTCTATCATCTTTTTCTCAGTTATCTTCCTCTGTGCCATCTTCTTCTCCGTCATCTTCCATTTCTCTGCGCCATCTTCTTCAGAGTCATCTTCATCTTCGTCATGTTGTTTTTCGTTTTCTTCATTTTTATCATCTTCGGTTCCGTCATTCTCTTTTGTGTTTTCTTCCTTTTCAATATCTTCCTCCTCATCATCTTCCTTTCAGTCATCTTCCCCTCCATCATCTCTTTTTCCATCACCTTCTTCCCCTTCGTGTATATTCTATTTCTTTTCATTATCTTCATCTTCATTGTGTTCTTCTTTTTAATCTTCCTCTCAGCCTTCTTTTCCGTCATACTTTTCTCCGTCTTCTACCTCCCTATCATCTTCCTTTTCAACATTTTTTTCTTCCATCATGCTTCTTCACGAACTTCTTCCTAGCTATCGTCTTCCTGTTTCGTTTCTTTTGATGTTTATTTTCATATACTTCTGTTTTTCTTCTTATCTCTGTATCTGCATGATAGCAACATTTATCGGTAACTATGAAAAACGAAGACAGAAGTGAATTTTAACCCTAATGTGATCGACAGGGTACACGGGTACCTTTTCATGTTTTACATTACGAATTTTCATAGTTTATTTTAAAACAGGAAGCTGAAATTCAGTAACATATTTAAAATAGTTGGAACTTTTTGCACAGTATCAAGGGGGGCCGAAGGGACTTCAATTTTTATACCCCTTAAGTGATCGACAGGGTACCCGGGTACCCACCAAATTCAAATGATTATAACTCCTGCAATTATAGACCGATTTTAATTCTTTTAGATTAATTAGATTCAAAAACTCATTTGCTTTAGGAAAATTATCGCCAATGACCATTTGAATTCATCTGGTTCCTGTAAATCCGGGTTTGCGGGGTAGTGTTCCGCTACGGAGACAAAATATCGGAACATCTATTGAATTTCCAGGAATAGAGGTCAGAATCATTGGAATAATTCCTAAAAATTATTTCTATTGTATTGTGGGTCATATGCCGAATTGTTCGTGGAACAGCCATTCTGTAACCGGTTCCCGTGGGGCCTAGAGTTGCCATAAACATATATAGAAGGAAATCCTGGCAATATTAATATCAAAATTCATGAAATTTCTCAAGTAGGATATTTCTCGACATTTTGTGGCCATCTGATGATTTGTCCTCAGACCTGTCAATCCGGAACAGGTCTTGCGGGGCCTCGAGTGGCCATGAACATTTTCAGTAGAAAACCGTGGTAATATTGGTATCAAAATTCATGAAATTTCTCCAGTAGGTTATTTCTCGACGGTTTGTGGCCATCTGTTAATTTATCCTCAGACCTGTCTTTCCGGAACGTTCTGTTGAGAAATAGCTTCCTCGTTAAATGTCATGAATTTTGAAACCCATGATTTCCTTATCAACATGAAAATGGCCGGTTGTAGCCAAACGGAAACCTATTCCAGAAAGACAGGTCCGAGGACAAAACATCAGATGGCCACTAAACGTTGAGAAATATCCTACTGGAGAAATTTCATGAATTTTGATACCCATATTGCCAGGGTATTCTACAGAAATTGTTCATGTCCACTTGAGGCCGCACGGGAACCTGTTCCGGAATGACCGGCCGAGGACAAATCATCAGATGCCACAAAATGTTGGCTATCTGATGGTCAACTGGTAACCCGGATTTACGGAAACCAGATGAATTCAAATGGTCATTGCTGATAATGATCCCTGAAGCGAATGAGTTTTTGAATCTAACGGTAAAATCGATCAATATTAGCCAGAGTTATAATCATTTGAAAGTGTTTTTTTTTTTGTCGAACACAGAAGGGTTAATCAGAAACGAGATTTTTTATAATTGGAATGGTCTCACCAAGTTATCCTTTTTGGTATTAGTTAACTTTTTGAGCCTTTTATTATTATTTCGTTTTGTTAATTGTTTCTGAGATGGTCATCTTGAAAAATCGTCGCCAACATGAGCTGAAGCGCTAAATATGTGTTTTTTTTTTTGAACATGCCACGTATGAGTCGGGATCAACTGTTCGGTTTCCTTCCGAAAAAGACGAGATCAGAGATATTTAGTCTCATAAAATTTCAACGACACATACTGAAATTGATACCAGACCCACTGGTATCACAGAGGCAACCACGCAGACCACCACACCATCGACGCCACCCTAGCCGGCTAAATTTCCGCCTGCTACCATCTTGTTTACACTGAATGTTGAAAACATTCCCTCGCCATAAAACCGCTATCAGCTCGCGCATGCGACTGCACAATCATCCATTCATGAGCCACCGTGATCGAATTGCGCACCGTTCGCAACCTCAAGTATCCGATTGCAAAAGTTCATTAGCAACAGAGTAGGAAATATCGCCGGGCAAATCTTCAAATCATACTAAACCAAGCCAAGGAAGCAGAGTTTACGATTACGGCTCGGTCTCGGCTGTCGTGAGCCTTCGGAGCACACTAACGGAATTCCCTTCGGAGATTGGTTTAAGACCGTTAGCAGAAGGGAGTATTATGTCACCCCAACTGTGGATGAAGACGGTTTGTTGTTTAGACTAAAATCCCCATGAGCCGTTCGCCGTAGACTACATAGGATCCACGCGCCGAGGATGATTCGTCAGCGACTTTAGTCAACTGCTTGCCGTTTTATGGGATTGCACACGATACATGAGGGCTCGGGTTGCCGCCTAAATTGGGAACGATCATGGGCTTTTGTTTACAGGACCTGGGCGCCAATCCGATACTTTTACGATGCTGATTTGGCTATTTGCAGGAGAGTCGCAGTTGGTAACCGGGGTGGGTTTCGGAGGAACTTATCTTCAAACCAACACCGAATTTGGATATACATATTTCTGTAGAATGATAAGAACTGCATCGTAAAACTCTCTATCTCACCTCAGTGCCAAATGACTCACTGGGAATGGCGCACAAGCCATTTTAGCAATCAGACAGCGCAAATGAATGATGCTCTTGATTTCATCATCCTCCACCTATTCCAGTAGAACAAACAAACGCACGTCGGGCGTTTTCGCTAATGTTTTGTTTATTGTTTCCATAAGTCCGACTGCAGCAATTAACACGCGAGCCCCAGATTACAAACGTCAGCATTCAAAGTAGCACCCCATCTCTGCTCCATCGAATCGCGAGACGCCAGAACAACACATCCGTGGAGATTATTTGTATAATTTGCGATGCGCAAAAAGCCATGTCACATGAATCGACAGCTTGGCCCCATCACCTTGTGTGTATGACTACATCAGCTGCTCCGCTGCTGGGCTGTGCATTCGGTGAAAGGCAGGCGGCAGACGGATGGCACCGTGAGGAATCACCTAAAGTGATTGGCACTTTTTCGGTTTGCGATTCTCGATACTACATCGGCATGTGGGAGGTGGGTTCATGCCCCGTCTCTAAACAACATCCCCGACAGGTTTGCCAAAAATAAGCGAAAGTAATGCGAAAATAGAGCTGCTCGCGCTTGTCACACCGCCGCGTGCCTTCTCCTAAGCATCATCCGCCCAAGCGGGCCAGAATAGAGAAGCACGTCGTTGCTTTGCGTCGTCGCGTCGCGGTCGTAGACGTTTCCTTTGAAATGACCTTTCACAGCGCCGCTCCCATCAGACGGGCATGGCTACCGCAACCGAGAGACGCGCATTTTCTCGATCCTTCGGTGACATTGTAGTTTCGATGGAATTCTGCGATGAGAAGTTTGCCGGTGGAGTAGAGACAGCGAGGTCATTCGCGTCTTAACCGTTGACTGCATCTTCGCTCGGAACATTTTGAACTCGAAAGAATCATATGATTCTGAGTATTGTTTAGGTGGAATTTTAGATTTCATGGCCATAGGAAATGGGAGAAGCATTACCATTTTTCAGTCGGTTCGGGAATTTCTGAGGTAGTTTGTTTTCTCGAATAAGCTTCGTTAGAGAGAATATTCAAACATGATTTCATAATTTTGTTGTATGATTTCTCAAACTAGGACAATGGCTCCGTTATCATGGTGAAAACAAAGTTTTTAAAAGCATAATATTTTGATTGTTTACATTCAACAACAAATATTCTTCTTCAACAATCGTGCGTCAATCCCTGTGTATTTAAGTGTATAAGAAATTCGATGAATCATAGAAGTTGCCCTACTAGAACTCTGTTATCTCCTGAATCTGTTTGAACTTTAGCCTGAATACATTCGTGGAGCATAAACAAGCTTCAAATACTAGGAGATGAAGTGCACTTACAATCACTATTTTCAGTGAATAAATATTCAATTTCAAACAAACCTATGGTTACAAAGATGCCAAGAAGGAACATACGTTACTAAAGACTGTATTCGATGAAATTTGGACACACGCAATTGTTCGTAACTTTTTAGCGTGTGGGTAAAAATTATTGAAATTTTAACTGAATGTATTTCATTGTGTTGTGTCAATTGTGTAATGAGTTTCGTGAAAATCGGTCGAGTGATTTCAGTGATGGCTTCGAATGAAGAAATAGTGCGCCAACAAATTTTGGGCACTCACTTCGAAAACCCAAACGATGAGAATCGATGGATCGGAAAACAGCTCGGAATCGCACATTCAACCGTATCTCATGTGATCAAAACGTTCAAGGACCGTAAGACAACCAAGCGGAAAAATGGTAGTGGCAAAAACGTGGCACATCAAATCCGGAGAAGGCCAGGATGGTATTGAACCAATTTAAGCGTTATCCCAACATTTCGATCAGGGATGTTGCGAAAAAGGCGAAAGTTTCAGTTTGTTTTGTGCAGAAAACAATGAAACGTTCTGGATTACATGTGTACAAGGTCCAGAAGGCACCGAACCGGAGCGATAAACAGAACTCGGTGGCCAAAACTCGTGCAAGAAAACTGTACAGGAAGTGGCTCACAAAACCGTTCTGCATTGTGATGGACGATGAGACCTACATTAAAGCCAACACCAAACAAATTCCAGGACGGGAAGCCCTTCATCACCTAGGGGACCGTCAAAATCTACAAGGACGAATGCCTCCAAAAATGGCTTCTGCCCTTCTTGAGATCTCACGATGGCCCGACACTGTTTTGGCCGGATTTGGCATCTTGCCACTATGCCCGGCCTGGTTAAAAGTAAGTAAGCAAGTCGGTCCTATCATTGCCCAAAATTTGATGAAAGGGGTCAAGGCAAAGGTGCGGGCATTTGGGTTGAGAGAAGAGGTTCAATAAACCAATGATGTCAAAACTGAACCATTTAGTAGTACTTTATTTCCAGAAAGTTTGAAAAGAATCGGGCTCAAGGGAAATTTTTGCTGACCTATTTTGTGTGTCCAAATTTCATCGAATACAGTCTTTAATTGATTATGTTCTTCATGCAACAACAACAAAAGTGATTTGTTTAATGAGAAAAAGATGTTGGAGAGAATGATAATAAAAAAAGTAAAAAAAACTAAGAAGAGTATGACGGAAAGAAAGATGAAGCAGAGGGAGGAAACTAAGAAAAACGTGATGAAGAAGATGGTGGAAAATAGAAGGAAACGAAGGATAGAAATTTGTCGCAAATGAAGATAGTGAGAAAACCAAAGAACATGATGAGAGCCATAAGGTGGAAGATATTGCAATTGTTTGAAGAATATGCGAAAATTGAAGAAAATAGAAAAAAAGAGAGGCAGTGCCAACAAACCATTCGGAGGAGCCCCACCCAAAGCAAAAAAAGCATAGTGAAATTGAATAATATTTTTAAAAACACCACTCACCTCACATTGTATACTCAACTCTCAACTGAACAATTAAAAATGACTAGAATGTATCCGACGTATGTAAAAGTGTTATTAATAAAAAAAAAGCAACAAAAACAACAATCGTTTCTGCTCATTTTGATCAACAACTACTGCATCTTTCATGGAAATTAAGAGTTTTTCTTAAGGTGCCTAAAGTTTTTGAGTATCCTGTGAGTCATAGAGCAACTTGTTCAGCATACCACTCTGAGAATTTGGATCAAATTTGCGCCAAAATCAATCAACATTTGGGTGAAGATTTGTATGTGGAAACATAAATCGTCATCCATTAAGACTATGACGTCGCGTTTAGCCAGAAAGCTGTTTAGACACGAGCAGCCTCGACCGATGCTTGCGCACTGTCTATCTATCCTAAGTACTTCTTCACCATTTAGCTGGTTTCATCAACCTCTCGGTCTAAAGCGCGGCACGATGAGGCCACCTTTGCCCTAGGACTTCCTCTTCAGCTTCAACTACACTTTACAGCCACACAGCACTATCGAGAGACCGGAACCGGGTTTCTTGGTTTGACCATAGCATCTCCAGAAGGAGAGAATTTTGTAGATGTCAAACTACTTCGCTACGGGCTGCAGCTGGCAGTACGAACAAACCATCGTGTGTAGTTGCTTGATAACTTTCACCATGGTTGTTGTAATTCCAACATGCTCAACGAGTTCAATCTTCAAAAAAAAAAACTTTTGATTGCAGCAACTAACATAATGATTATATTTTCAAATAGAAAATCAAACGCCAAGTATTTTTTGTCTACACCTCAATTGTTTTCTCCGATTTTTCATGCGATTTCGGGTAGTTCTATTCCAAGGTAAATCTGTTTCAGGCAGCTATATGATAATGAATAGTATATCTTTGTGTGAGACCATTCCAATTATCGATAATCTCATTTCTGTTCAGTTCGATCCATAGCACCTTGGCTTCATTTCAAATCCATAACAATTCCTAAGGTGCCCAGAATTTTGTAATTATTTCCAAGCATCCTGCGGATTACAGAATTACTAGCTGCACAAACTACCCTGAGCCTCTGGTTCAAATTGTATGCCGAAATGGTAGCACCGATAAAACGACAGTCAATATGTCGTCTCGAGTTGATGGTAGCAGTTTCGGGAGCTCGTATTCATCAAACCGTTCTACACATCACACTACAAAAAAGTGAAGCAGAGAGAAAGACTGAAGGCGTACGAAGTTGAAAAGGTGCCCAACCGTGATGACAAGCAAAATTCACTGCAAAAGTCGTGCTAATAAATTTTTGGCAAACATTTTCTTGTATCATAATGGACAACGAAACATACATACAGGGTGGCCACAATCTTAATATAAAAATTCCCCGCCTTTTGCCTTATTTTTCCTGACCGTTAAGATGAGTTAATATAAATTACTCGTAACTAAATCTCTAAGCTCCCAAACATTTCAGTTTGATTTACTCACCAGACACTTTCCGTTTATTTAAAATACGCCTTTTTGTGCGACAGGATGAGCCAATTTTCAACAAATGTTGTCAAATTTGGCAGCTCCTTCTTGAATGACCTATCAGTTCTAGGCCAAAATTCTGTCCAAACCATTTTCTTTTCTCTGGGAATCCGGACACTCAACGTCAGACGGCATTGAGCACGGCTACTCCAAATTCTTCTTTCACCAGCGTGTTAACACCTGTACAAACGCAATTCGCCAAACGTCAAAACACATTCGCCACCACAGGAGAGGATAAGTTCATTCCTGGCACTGGCATGCGCAAGTTTGTTCGTTACAGCCGTGTAGCCAGATCTGCTAAGGGCATCTTCAACGGTGGTTTCCAAATCGTGGTTTGGATTTACTTGCTTTAGACCAAACGCAAAAACATCGCTGCTCCGGTGTTTGTAACTTTGTGTTTATACCGGGTCTATTTTGCGTCATTTCAGAACTTATATAGGCTTCTTAGTTTCTTACTGAACGCACTCTTCAACAATTTAATTTAATGAACTTCGGACTATCTATGAAGATTGGGGTGGAAATATCTATAATGAACATGCCAGAAGTTGATTAAATCCTCTCGGCAGTTGGATACAAATAATTGGAAGTTACCAGATAATCACAGAAGTTTGCTCGCTGTCTTTCGAGAAGAGAAATGGTGGAACCTTTAGAGAAAGCTTCATTGAATTACCGAAAAATTATTAACGTTTCTGGAAACTCTGCTGAACTTCCAAAAAAGTTTGCTGATCGTCCATGGAATAGGAACATCTTCTTGGAAATGACGGGAACTTAGAAAATCAGATTCCGCTTCCCAGAAGTTGTTCTAACTTCCGTAGCAGGTACATATTCCAGATAGACAGCAGAATATCACAACATATTTAAATAACTTACGAGAAATTGAAATAAAAATCTTGGAAGCCGTGTAACTTCTGGAATAGTTAGCATTACCGAGATGTTGTTAAACCGTACAAGTAACTTTTTTTATGATTCTCCAAGATAGCGAATAGGTGGAAATTTTATGAAACTGAT
>JASCZW010004107.1:0-80839 GCA_034211315.2 Aedes japonicus | reverse complement strand
AATGACACATTTTGCCTTATGAAATGATGTTGAAAAAAAAAACATGGAGCAACCAGAATTCGAACCTAGAACGTTGAGGTTATTGAAAGTGAAACCGCGAGGAAAACAACGTTGCAAATAACTTTATTAGGAAAACGATTATAAGTCGCGTCCACGCGGATACAAAAAACAATTTAGTATGAAAAAAAACATTGTTGCCAGTTTGTCGTACATGTTATGAAGCGAGGGGTGATCAGCAATCACTACAAACATATGAAAAGAGCGCAAGCATTGCTTTCCATCAATTTAAACAGGAAAGCCTAAAATCGTACAAGAACATCGTCATGTAAAACCAAATGCATTCATAATTTAAACTTATGAAATTCCAAAGCATCCTTCATACGTTTTTTTTTTAATTATTTATTTTCCGTCAGCCTATTTCCTCACATGGTAACAATCACCTACGCCAGAGAGACGACTCACCACTCTGACTAACGACTCATGACTATGAGCCGGGTCCAACGGCTTTACTTTACTTTACCTTAAGAAGCGTCTTAGTATTAAAAGAAGATTGACGTTAAAAAAAATAACTTTTTACTGAAAATTAAGTTTTTTTTTTAGTTTTTTTTTAAAGAGTGCTTCAGAAAAAACATGCAAATCCTGCACTTAAGGAGAAACAAATGTCCATTTATTTTACAGAAATATACGTTTTTGCTTAGAAATTAATGGCGACCGTGTTGCTTCAGTGACGAACGATTTATTTAATTTTTGGTAAACAATAACGTCCAATATTCAAAAATAAACTTTACTCAAATGACAGTTATAATTATTGACTAATATCGGTAGATTTTACCGATATTGTGGGTATTGCCAGCCAAACCTAATTTTAGGTAAAATAAATACCTCATTTCAGGCATTCTCATCTTAGCGTGTAGGACTACACGCTCAGACAAGAATACGGAGAAGTCGGTAAAAATACCTAAAACCGCACCTAAGTGCATATACTGCACACCCGCGTCACTTTACTCAATTTTTGAGTACAATTGTATGCTATCTCGTTCTCTCTCACTGAAATGTTACTCAAATGCTGTTGCTTGCAGCTGTTGCGGCAGGCAAAACATGGTTGACACTGAAATGGGCAGAGCGACCGTCAGATAGCGCTTGTGTAGGGCAATTTGTTCTTAGTGGTGCGTCTGTTTACCACTTTGAAATTATTCTGAGACAACAAGCTATTTGAAATGAAATGTTGTTTTGTTAGCTATTTGGGTAATAAAATGATGGCACTGCGTGGAGTAATTCGTAAACGTTAAATTTAAGTATTCAAATTCCATGTATACCCTAATATATCAGTATATATCAGTATATCACTATATATGTATACTAACTTCAAACTAACTTCAAGTGACTTAATTGAGTCAGCTACTTATGCAACCAGTTATGACAATTATGATCGAAAAATGAAAGTTTCTTCTATGCCTAAGGCGAGATTTGGCAGTTCCTCCGGGGTATCCGGATTGTCTCCTCCTAAAGAATTCCTCCGGGGTATCTGAATTGCCCGGAATGGCCAATATGGTCATTAGTCCATTTCAAGGCTTGAAGATTTATAATAATAATAAAGTTTAAGCCGTCGAAAGGCAAGTTCCGATGAAATTTGTATTTGTATCTGTCACCGCCTCACGGATCGTGGCAAAAACTGCCCTCTTCCGTGGGAAAACATTTGGTCATATAATCTTTTCACATTGTGAGTTTGAAATCCCGGAACATCCACTTCTGTACGATGTGTAATTTTACCGTCCGACTACGTTACTCACATAAATCAGGATTCATCGTAATCCGATTCCAAAGCGATTTTTTGGTAACAGATTGAATCGCTTACGATGTTGCATCCACATGTTTTAGAAAAAAAAAAGTAAAATTTGCAGTATATGGCCTCAACATTTGCAAGTATAAGCCATATTATCACATTCTATACGATTTATTTGCTTGTTTATCTGTTTGCATATCACTAAAACAACTTTCAAAACCATATATGGGCATTCTGGTTGCCTGAACAGGTAGTAAGGATTACGTCACGCGTGAAATCCATTACTTTTTAGAGTGCAGCCCACACAAGAAACAGAGTAGAGCATTGAACCTACTTTGAAACAGTCAAAAATAAGGAAACCTAAGGGCATCTTCACCGGGGGTGCAAATCGTGGATAGGATTTATTTGTTTAGACACAACGCAAGAACATCGCTGTTATAAATTCTGTTTTGTACCGGATCTATTTTGCATCATTACCGTTCCAACACATTGTACGCTGCTTAATACCAATTAATGAGTAAAATTTTCGCTTTTCGTTTCATTCCTGAATAATGATTCTCTTAGTATTTACAGCCACTGCATTTTCCGGAAAACGATGACTAGTTCGAAATGAGCAGGCTACCGAAATTGTGACTTTTGTGGATTTTACGATAATTTGGTGGTGAATTCCGGTTACGAATAGTATTTCCATTGCTCGGAAATGAAAACTAATGAAATCTTCAAAGTGAACAAACGGTTTATTGATGGATGCATGATTCAGTAGGCTGATGCAAAATTTGAAATATTTGCTCCCCTAAGCTTAATCGACGCCAATTTGGGTCCTGATAGTCCTCAAAAAATTTTAACACATTTGGTTTTAGTTTGGCTTTGCACACGCTATTCAAAGTTTGTATGGGAATTAGTATGAAGAATCTCAAATTTACATTTCCAGATCCCTAACATCTTGATATTATGTTCTTAAACCAAATCTTATAAATATTCGTATAGTGTAAGTTGTCAACTATCAAAATGCCGAGATACCTGACATGTAAATTTTATACAAAAATAGTTATTCAATAAAACATAAAATACACACTTTAAGTATGATTTTTTATTCTTATTTTTGTTTTCTTATTATTTATATGTCTTTTATATTTTATATTCATATATTTTATGTATTTTATTTTATTTATATTATTAAATATATTTTATATATTTTATATTTATATATTTTATACACATTACATATTTTTACTTCTTATTATTATATTTGTTGAATAACTATTTTTGTATAAAATTTACATGTCAGGTATCTTCGGCATTTTGTTAGTTGGCAACTTACACTATACGAATATTTATAAGATTTGGTTTAAGAACATAATATCAAGATGTTAGGGATCTGGAAATGTAAATTTGAGATTCTTCATACTAATTCCCATACAAACTTTAAATAGCGTGTGCAAAGCCAAATTAAAACCAAATGTGTTAAAAATTTTTGGGGACTATCAGGACCCAAATTGGCGTCGATTAAGCTTAGGGGAGCAAATATTTCGAATTTTGCATCAGCCTAATGATTCAGGCTTATCTTCTAGAGGGAGAGGATACATTTTTCTATGGAAGTTTTTATAATCTCTCTGGAGGAAACTGAACCTTGAAGATTGCTTCAACAATTTTTGATTTTTCCAGAAATCGTGTGTAAACATTATATTATTCAATTGCATATCCTACAGCTTTCAGAAAATCCTAGCACTTCTCGGCAGTTACGTGAATTTATCAGAGCTTATTAAAGCTTCTAAAAACTGAACGAACTCTTAAAAAATTATGAACTTCGGAACTGAATTACTATGAACTTGACAGATGGTGCTTAAGTTTCTCGGAAGTTGAATAAACTAATTGGGGTTTCAAGATAATCATGAAGTTAGTTGGCTCTTTTTTTGAGATAACAAGTGGCGGAGCTTCAGAGAAGTCCATTGAATTGCCGAAAAATTCTGAACATTTCTGGAAACTTGTTTGAATTTCCATAAAGTTTGCTGATCACCCATGGCATACTATAAAAACAACATTATGGAAATAAACGTATTTTTGAGAAACAGAATATCACAAATATTATAATAGTTTACGAGAAATTGAAGAAGTTTTAGTTCGGTACGAAAAATTCTCGAGTTGTAAAAAGTTTAAGTTTATCTTGAGACTTAAGTACTTTGAGCTTCTGGGATTTTCTCTGAACTATAGAAAAATGTCTCAAGCTTCTGGGGAGATCCCTGAACTGCTAGGAAGCTCCATTAATTTATAGAAAAATCTAAACCTAAACTTTTGAGAAAGCTCTGAAAATGTTTAGAAGTCTCCTGAATTTTTGGGACGTTTCTGAATTATGAATTTCTGGTGTCTTCAAGGACGTGATCCTCTCCGTTTTGACTCTTGTTTATCTGCGGCCTAAATTACAAATCAGCATTATCTAATTTCATTTAGATTAAATGCATGCATTCACACACTCACCTTCAGCCATACGAAAGAGCAGGTATTCCTCGTCGTCTGCTAACGACGCATTGCTGGCAGTAAAAATTATTTGGTAAAAAGTTTGTGAAACATCTGCAATCTCTGAAAACAAAAATTTCTTATCTCTGATGTTGAATAATTGACAAGATGACAAGTGTTGGTGGGTTTAACAACGAAAAATACAATATCGGTGCGGGGACGGCAGAGTTGGTCTTTTTTAGCTAATTCTATTCAAGTTTCGCTGATGCAAATCAAGTAGAAACCTTGTCGTCTGAAACTTAAGTTGCTTCATTCAACAATGCATTATCATTTTTTATCCGTTATAAACCACTCATTGCAATGTGTTTAAAGTAGTTAAAAAAATCAATACTGGCCAACCTTTGTCCCATTCTTTGAATATAGCTTTTTTCTTCATCATTTCTAGGCATTCGATAAAAAAAAAGTTATTCTTATATATTGTTCATGCAGCAATTAGCTGAGTGCCCCGCCCGTTTTGCAGACTAAAAATTGAATCGATCCAGCGAACTGTGTAAACTGATGAGACAAAATTCAAGGACAAAAAATCGAACCAGGCAACCGCGAAAAAATCCTTTGAAGTGGGACCCCGCCATCCTCCCCCCCCTCCCACTTTTGGGGCCCAGGATGCTGTGGGGGAGTCTATCCGGTCCGTCACCGTTGGCGCAGCTTCGTCCGGTTCACTTTTTAATTGCTTTCTAGCTTTGATAGTGTTTACCATCCGGACATTTCGTGGCAATTTTTCGGCGCTTTTTCGCCGCTTTGTTACAATTTACTCGGAATTTCCGATGGCTTTGAATTCCGAACTGACGCTTTTTCTCTCTCTCTCTATCTCGGTCTGCAGTTTTTTTGATTTATTTTTTTTGCTTGTGGCCTTCCCAGAATCAGGACCCGTTGTTTTGCATCATTAGCTGCCCACTTGACCATGGCGCTCGTCCGGGTGCGACTAGACCTTCCGATTTGGATTCATTCCACCGGATCGACCAAACCGGGCATCGGGACTGCAAGTGTGACGGAGAATTAATTGAATCATTTGAATTTTAATTTGAAATTTAAATTAATTGAAATTGATTGCGAGCCATTGAAGGGAGGGGGTTTGTTCCTTGTGTACGGGGTCTTGCACTTTCTGACTATGCAAGCATGACTCGGAAAAGGAATAGCATTGCGAGTAGTCGAATTGTGGCTGTCACATTTCGATATGCATTCGGAGCGCATATGCCACGGTTATTCCCCCGGCAGCGGAAAGCTAGCTGGTCACGACGGATAAACCTCTCCGGTCCAGGGCAATGAAGTAGCGCTTGATGCCGATCATCGAACGACCGGCGGTGAAAAGTTCATCAAATGAATGGCCATTGTGCGGGCTTAGTGTTGATGTTTGGTGTATGTGTGTTTGTGTGTGTATTCTTCTTCCTCAGTCTGCTGTTGATTCGCCATTGGTCGTTTGTTATGCTTTCGAATCAAACGGCCGAAGGGAGGAGCTGGGGGTGTAGGGCTTTTTTGCTCTGCGAATCTCTGCTGATGGATGGATTGAGGCGACTGTGTGCATGTGTTTGTTCTGCGTTTTGAAACGGAAAATACAGCCACGCCATCGGCGGATATGATGATGGCATGGGACCACCATTGAATGAGGAACTGTTTCTGAATGGGAAAATGTTAAGGTGATAATGATGTTGTGAGTAACACGTGTAAATGTTTAGCAGACTAAACCTAGAGAAAATCGTCAAAAGGTCGAAAGTAACATTTGTAAACAATGACTTAAAACTTAAATTTCCTGGAAATACCAGGTTGCTAACATCTACATCCACTACCAACTGGAGGGTAATAACTCCTTGTATCTATTTCTGGTGCTATTTTGTTGGTGGGAGCAAGCAGATCCCAGAAAAATGCGCTAGAAGTCATTGTTTACAAATGTTACTTTCGACCTTTTGACTATTTTGTCTAGAAACAATTATTTCGAAATAAAAGAATTAAACACAGTCAACTTCTTTCATGAAATTTCAAGCTAAGTGTTCATCAACTGAGGACTGTATCGAAAATAAGTTATCTACATATGTTTCTTTCAAATCATATAAAAAATATGTTTTATTCAAATAAATGAATGATTCTGTATTCAGGTTTTGGCTGAATTAATAAGATGAATTCGCCTCGGCTTTGTTTTTGCACCGATAGTTCAGCATGGTAAATATCGGGTGAAAAAGGAAAATACTCATGTTGGAACGTCAACTTTGACGCCAGCTGTAGTCCAAACCACTGGATGGAAACAGTTTAAATTTTGTCCACATTAATCTCTGTGTGTGTTTTGTTTTAACTCATGGAGAAATTTTTAATATCCTACCTAAATTTTTCACAGAAATACGGTGTTCGACAACGGGGTGGGAGAAACCATTCGGACTTACTTAGTCAACTCGTCCAAATTGCACTTGCACTAGAAACCAATTTGTTTTTATTTAATAATGTAGCACGTAGTGACACAGCGAAAGGTTTATTATCAACTGATCCACTGCTCCAGTATTTACAACGATATCGAGGTGAATATAACGACCGATCGTACATGATCGTTGTTATCGTTATCTATCCCTACCTATACCTATTGAGAGAGCACGAGAGAGAAAACTTGGAACATTTTCCACTGTTGACGGTTTGTCCCTATTATCGTGAGCAAACATACGGATTTTTGAAATTGGTATGTCCAAAAATGACTTTTTTTCACATATGTTATGATAACTTCAAATTTATAAATCTTATCAACATAACATAACATAATTTTGCTCACATAAGGCCAAAACATAAGTTAATTTCAGTCAAATATATTGATAATTGACAAAGTTACAGAAGGTTGAACAACGCGTTTTTTGGAAGCAAAATTTTGCTCGGCTTTTTAAGCAGTTAAGTGTGGGAAGTCAACTTAGGGTATAATCATGTTTACCTACGGTTAGGGCTGAATAGGCGGTTGAGTTCAGTTACTATAAAAATATGGCGATTTTCACGAACAAAATTTTTGCAGTACTCTATGCTAAAAAGTGGGCGTACAAACCAGACCCAAATGCCAGACCTTTCAATGACAATATGGCATACTTTAACAATATGTGTTAATATAGAGCTTGTATGGTGCAAACGAGATAAAACTTTTTTAATAACAATAACATAAAATGTGATAATATATCCTAAATGCGAATTATAGTTTTGACTATATAGCAAATTGTTTTTCGTTATGCGGGTATTGAATACAAAATCCAATCTGACGATTGGATGAAAAAAAATCGGTTTGTTCGAATGCATTTTTCCCAGATTGTCTGTTCACAGAACTTCCTTGATTAATTTCTTGGTAGCCATGTATACTGTATTTTTCGATGAAAAATATAACAAGACACCCGTATTCCATTTATTTTTTTTATTTCTGACAAGTGCAACTATTGAAAAAACCATTTCAAAAAATTATGAAATAATAATGATTGAAAGACAACACCATCCTATTTCACCATGAAACACGCTACAAAAAAACAGACTACCTAAACTAACGAACCAACCATTGATTTTAGACATCAAGAACGTCAATAAAGCGTTACATACTGCAACACAGGGATGCCATATTTACAGACATGTCTGTAAATTTGCAGACTTTCATTTTTGTTGCAGATCTTTTACAGACATACGATATATTTTTTGAAATTTAAATAACGGTATTTCGTGAAGTTCAGATTTAAAACGTACAAGGACCTTAACAGTATAGTAGATACGGTAAGGAGCTTTGTTGAGATGTTTTAAAACAGCGTAGGTATAATTTATTTTTAAAGTAGTCATCCTGAAGGAAACGTAAGCAGTGGGCCACTTGGAGACACAATGGGCCCGGAGATAAGCACCGTATAGGCCCTTTTGTTTCTTATGATTTATCCGACAATACTCAGCAGCGTGAGACGCAGAGTTGGCGCACTTTTGGACTGCTTCACGGAATAAAATAGGCGTTCGAAGTTTCAAGTTATTTAAGACTCAAGGGATTCAAGTTTCTTCTGGTGTATTTGTCTGTAGTGTACACGAGATTACCGGAGATTTGGGGTCCTTGACTACAGCCGCTTGCTTCAAACAAAGTCGATCAACGACAGCAAGGCCGCCCTTTATCGAACCGAGAAGGGTGTTCCTCCTTGAAGATTAGGGCTCACTGCCCGAGAACTTTTTCCTTTTTGATGATTATGGCCCGAAGACAGAGGAACAATAGCGGCCCCCAACAATTGGCAATGGACACCATACAGATGCCCAAATCGTAACGTGCAATGGTGGATGTCATCTTGCCAGTCAGAAGGCTCACTCTTTTCCCTTAGCCACTGGTAATATTTTGTAGCACTTCTGATCTACACGCTCGCCTAATTCAAACTCTCCGATGATCGCTCACTGCGAGTCCTTCGAGCCAGCTGTGACTTTCTTCACGCCATGTTTAGCTGTTGCTGGTTGCAGCCCAGTGGTGTTCTATCAGCTAATGTTTGCTAATGAATTTGAATCTTCAATACACATGGCGCATTTAAAAAAAAATCGAGTTTCTGTAACAACGGTTACACTTTCTGAGGGTAGAGTCCTTACTTATGGTAGTGGTCGATTGCATGCATAAGAGATGGAGTTTATAAAAAATACATTAAAAATACAACAATCTTCACTGCTATTGTCGCTATAAAAATCATTGTCAAAGCGTTGGTAATATTTCCATTAAGTTACCAACGAAAATCAAGTTTCACAACAATTCAAATCATATTTGAGAAATTTACCGAAAAAGGGGTACCGTAGAGCGATTTGACTTCGATCAACGGGGTGACTTCGACCGCCAAGTCCGATATTTATTCAATTTAAAATTATCCTTCTCCAAGTGCCTAAATTTTTAAAGCTTTGAACCATATATATTCAGCATTTATTAGAGTATATGAATGCATTTTGTTTTTAGCATTTTTCTATTTCCTTCGCTTTAAAAAATATTTAAAAAAAATGCTCCTTATGGTACTTTTTACCAAGCCCAAAAACAATCATATATTCAGGCAATAAAATGATTTTTAAAAAAATCGACAATCACATTTTCAGGTAGCTTAAACATTCGTCTCTCTAAGCTAATCGAAAAAATATCAATTTTGTAAACAAAAATATTTTGATCAAAAATTAAGAGCAAACGAATAAACGCGACAACCTTCTCGAAGTGTTGCACTACCTTCCAATCTGTCAAAGGGTTTGTTTTGTTTTGTTCTGTGTTGGAGAAAAGGTGTGAAACATTTATTTCGACAATTTAATGGCATTGAGAAGTCCAATATGCCGAGAAAGTACGTGAAAAAAGTTGGTGAAAGAGCTTATTTACAGTAAAGTTCCGAATCGATGGATGCTGCGTTGGAGACAGTACGAAAAAAACGATATTCACTGCGTGAAGCTGCTCGAACCTACAGCATTCCTTACAGCACCCTCTCCTAGCCATATGGGAAGGATATGCGATTCACGGCAGTGTTGGCGTCCTTACACCGGTGTAGTACCGAATTAGAAACGACATGAGTGAGGTATTTCTGTTTGTCTAATATTATGGTGAACCACTGAAAAATAGCAATGGATGGGTTGCTCATAAATTATGTCATGCTTTTAATGGAAGGGAGCTTTGGGAATTGTGATAATCTGTACACAAAATTTAAGGTCCATAAAAAACATGACAAAGGAAGAGGGTTTTGAAAATGGTCCTTTTTGGCGTGACATAATTAATGAACGTTCCCTTTGGGGAATGCTCCACCCCTGTGCTATTCGGGAGACATCTGCATCAAACGGCTTGCATACAAATTTGGTGTTTTTTTTTATTCACTTCAAATGGATAAAATTGATTTTGATCGAAATCACCCCATTATTGAAAATTGGCCGCAGGAATTAAACAATTTTTTTAAAGTTCGTCTGACATAATAAATTTTTAAAATTTCTGTGTAGTGTTTTACTACAGATACCAGTAATGGTTTTAAAAATGTAAAACAACATTTTAAAGATAATTATCATAGAAAATTTCAAGAAATAGTTCAAAAAGTGATCGAAGTCACCCCGTTTTACGGTACTATCTATCAACTAAACCATAAATACCCGGGCAATCCGTTCAAGAGACTGGTGGACCTGACCTGCAATCTACCCGGCGTATTATAGGTTATAGCACAGAGAACAGACATTCAAGCTTGAGTGCCCTTCGTGTGTAAATTTCTGTAACTGCCATTTTAAAAATGTTCGAGCCTGGATGCCTGTTCTCTGTGGTAATAGGTTATTACGCATATCTAGGGACTTTTTTCATTAGTGAAAATCTTACAATGAGAGATTTCCTTTGATTAATCCTCTTTTATTCATATTCCATTCACCTTTACGTTTTTCTTTCTGTATCTGTAGAGTATGCTAGCCAGCACAAAAGTTCCTAGGTATAGCGAAAATGGCATAACTCGCTCTCTTATTACGTCTTTTCGTTGAAAGAAGACTAATTTGGCAAATTTTGGAGGAAAACAATCACAGATTTTTCAGACACTCCCAGACATTTCAAATTTTTATCGCAGACATTTGAAAACACCATCTGGCATCCCTGCTCCAACAGGTCACTTTGTGAACTTCGGCCAGTTGCAGTTTGTAAAAATAAAAATTATTAAATTTTTTTGGTTAAAAAATCGAGAAAACATAGTTGAGATCTAAAAATATTATATTGGTGTTTGTAAGAACCCCCGTCATAGATATAGATGAAAAAAAAAACATTTTTTTAATTTGAAAACCCTATTGGTTGTCCAATATTGTACATGAATTCTTGCACCATAGCACAACGGAGAGAAACAATTAAGCTTGTCAGCAAAACGGTAACGGTAAGACTAGCAATCATGATAAATTCCAGTTTGAAATATAAATTTAAATTGAATAGCTCTTCAACTTCTTAGAGCTGGCTTAGGCGAGAGCATAACTGAACGAAATGGACGGATTAGTTTGGTTTCAACTTCTGGACGAAATCTGCTAAGAGCGTAATTAGTAAAAGTTTACAGCCTGAACTTCTGTTTCCCAAGCCTGGATCCTTCTTGGAATTCTTAAGTAAAATACGAGGAAGAAGAAAAAGAGAAAAATCCATTTTTCAATGAAAAATAAATTCATTCGAAGAGCAAGCAAAGAAGCCAGAAAAAGCTGTTCAAACCGAGAAAAATGATGATCCTTCCTCTGCATCCTAACAAAAGCAAACTTCATCACGCTTCTTACTCCCTTGTCCTTTCTTGCCGGATCCCTTGGTTATTGTTTTCCTTGGCTCCCCCACGAGCCGCATCCACAATGGCGGCGGCACCAGTAGAAGCCGAAGCAGCGGGTTGAAGCGCATGGTGATGTCGGTCTCTGACTGATGAAGCGTGCAGCTCATGATAGCTGGAGCAGAAGCAGCAGCAGCATCATCCAAACAAGACAAGAGAATGAATAATCAATTATTCAAATTTCGCATGTATCCATTCGCTTGGAGATCTCCGTGTTTCAGTTGGAGCATGTGTGCGAGGGAGAGATAGAGAGAGAGAGAGAAAAAAAATAAATGGGGAAGGATGAGGGTCGATACCATTCCATGCTCGGTTCGAATGACTGGGTTCGTGATGCCTGTGCTGAAGATACATTGTCGACAACGCGGAACGCACCGGAAACCGGATCTTGAGATAGAATAGAATGAATGATAAAAGGATCCCGTTTTTATTACTGAGAAGGAGGATTTAACGAAATATGAGATGCAGTGGGATGGAAATTTTCATTCCGCTAAATTCAGCACATTACTGTCCGAACAACAATTCGTGCCTTCACTCGAAAATGACTGTTACAACTCTGTAGTAGAGGGGGCTTGTTAACATTTCTCTTGACAACGCCCTTGTCATCAACTTATCAACAACAATCCCGCAAATGAATCCCGAAAACTAGACGGTGTAAGCCTTCCGGCTTAACATTCGCCATCCTACTGGAGGGCCCCTTCTCCAAACAATCGGAACCAAGGCGTGACAATTCCCAAACGATGTGACAGCAACTGACCAAAGCAATTTGCTAATTTCACGGAGATCATCGTTCTACACATCTCTACGCCTACTTGTTTTCCGTCGTTGTCGTCCGAAAAACTTCCCGTGCCAGGAAAGAACGCCACCGTAGACGGAACCATAGTGGAGGTTGATTAGGATTCGGAAGCAGCAGCAGTATGGCAGGGAAAAAAATCGAAAACAACAAGCGAGCGCGTTTCTCTGGGTGAACGAAAATATCTGGATTTGAGGCTCGCCCGGCAACAAACAAGGTCCCGTGTGGCGCGACAAACAAATAGGCAGAACGGATAGCGGTAAGCCCTTTTTGCTGGCGATGGAGATTTTACGCAGATTTTGGCTGATGAGCTTGATGGAAGCCCGCTGTGGTTGGAAAAGTTTTTCACTCCATCGTGGAGAATTTGTCGGAGAATAATTTCTGGTGAACTTTCGGAATAGGACTTCTTTGAGATTTGAAACGATTCGAATAAGTTTCATTTTAATCGTTCGCCATAAAAGGATCAAAACTTCCACCCAGCAACGTCAATCATATGGAAACTCGCTGACTGACACGTGTGATGTAATAGTTTAATATTCACCTTTGGCGAGTCGTTCTAAGACCGACAGAGGCAGATTAGAGGAAACTTTCGAATGGAATCTTAAAATCTACTTAAACAAGATCTCCTTCTTACACTCGGTAGGCACATTGTTCTCTCTCGGTGCGGTGTTATCCTCCTGCTGTGTTGTGTAATTAATTAGTTAGATTAAACGAAATAAAGCAACGCCATTTGTAGGAGGAAAAGTTTTCATTCAGGCGAAGACCTTGGATGCTCACCAGATGCTGGTTCCGATGTGAGGGTTTATTTCGCACTCCGTCCTGAGGTTGTCGCTCTTGTCTGGTAGTTTGGGACAATTTGGACTCTCTAAGGAACTCAACCATTTTTTAACTAGTGCTTCCTATGCAATAAACGTCAAATTATCATACGTTGATGTACTCTTGTTTTCTTGGAAAATTTACTCATAATCTTGAAAAACAAAACTGAACCTCTTTGATCTAAAATGTTTGTATGGGGTAATATGGACAATTGTATGAAACAATGCATCTCGAACCAAAACATAATTCAACAAAGATTTTTCAGAAGGGCCCAACGTTTGTCAGAACAGTGACTTTTTTCGCTAACTTCTCGTCATTGAAAACTCGCCTAATTAATCCACCACGGTCATTTCGAAGAGGAAGAGTTCACCTATCCGATAGAGTTGGAAGCTTACATGGGTAGCCTTTTGCCACGAGAAATTTAAGGAAAAAGGCATTGTTTACGATTGTCAGTAAGGCCCTACTGAAATATCTTAGTCGAATTATTCTCAAATGGCTTTTAGGTCCTTAACATGAATTACTCGAGATATGCTCGATTGGCTCCGCCAAGTGACAGTTGAAATTGGCTCCCGTCGTTGTATCCGCCAGACTATGAATCTAGTGACTATAGTTTAACCTCACTTTTGCGTTGCCTGGATTCCTCCATTATAATGTATACACGGTAATTCTGAGATAGTCATTTTTTGACTACATTCTATGCATTTCAATGAACATCTTCCATACGTCAAAAAATACCTACTTTTCAATCCCAAAAAATGAATACTTTCAAGTCCTCTTTTTATTCCAGTGTGATAGAAAAAATGCATTAAAACAAGGCTATCATCAAAGTGGAAACATCCATTTGTTCTAGTTGATTGACTTTGCCGAAAAAAAGTGAAGATAAATAGAATGGGTTCTTGCAAGCCATACCTGAATCCAGTACCATGGACAGGCTACGAGGCGCTAAACAGATCATTTAGATTGATCTACAGCTATTGATAATATAACCGTCGCTTTCTCGGAAATGAAAACTTTCTATTGTAAATCATCAATCTCTGCAAGAATAAACATGTTTTTAAATGGTATATTTTATTTGCATGTGCGGGTTTTTAAGATAAATTGAAACGGAATGTTGTTTATTAGAAGAAAATTAAAGCAGATACGTAATTTTGAGACATTGGCGCTAATTTTCTCATCTCATCTTCATTCCATAAAGTGACTAGTTCCTAAACACAATCATTTAAAAAAATGCATAGTTTCTAATCTCTTTCACATGTTGCAAAATGCTTAGAATTCATTCACGCTTAGACGTATAACCTTTTTAGGCATTTTCCAGTCTTCAAGCAAAGTGCCTACTTTGAAGTCATAATTGCATACTTCAGGTTAACCGTGTATGGTATACCGTTTAAAACGTCGATTTAAACCGATTCATACCCACACTCCCGCGTCACTTTACTCAATTTTTGAGTACAATGGTATGCTATCTCTTTTTCTCTCATGGAAATGTTACTCAATTTTCGTTAAAAAGTTTATCAGCTCAATTTTTGAGTAGATTCCCTTTTTACGAAAATTGAGTAACATTTCCGTGAGAGAAAAAGAGATAGCATATAATTGTACTCAAAAACTGAGTAAAGTAAAGCGGGAGTGTACACTGCTGTTTCAGTTTACTCAATTTTTGAGTACAATTATCCACTATTTCTGTTTCAATCAATTGTTACTCAGTTTTTGATTACACTCCCGTTTCATTGTACTCAATTTTTGAGTACAATTGTATACTTTCTCTTTTCCTCTCACGGAAATGCTACTCAATTTTCGTAGAAAGTGGATCTACTCATAAAATTGAGTAGATCCACTTTTTACGAAAATTCAGTAATATTTTCGTGAGAGAAAGAGACAGTCTACAATTGTACTCAAAAATTGAGTACAATGAAACGGGATTGTACAATTGTATACCATCTCTTTTTCTCTCACGAAAATGTTACTCAATTTTCGTTAAAAAGTGGGTCTACTCTAAAATTGAGTTGGTTCACCTTTTTATGGAGGAATCCAGGTTGCAAAAAGAAGAAGACAACGAGTAGGGATAAATCTGACAGCTCCCATCCCAACAAACGCACGAAAGCAGTAAATAAGCATACATGTTTTATTAAAGCTGAAATACGACTATCGCAGCTGAATAAAATATCTGACTGAAATAGAAGCTGAATAACCATGTTCTCAATTGAAATATTAACATTCATTCAAGTGTTTCATTTTGTTTGAATAACTTGCTTAATAAAAGCTATTCCAGCATTTATATGTAACTAAATTTACACAGTTCAACAAAGAGATGAATAACAGTTTATAAATCTGTTTAAATATCGTTTATATAGCCAAGCTAATAAAACCTGATATTGAATTGAATAGCAGCTGTAATGTACATCACTATTAAACTGATCCAATTATAAGCTGAAGTAAAATAATACACAAGCTTTACACAGGTGTCTTAATTGACTTTTATTCAACCACTGAACAATTAGTTGAATTACAGTTTATGTCTCTAATGTAACGCCTTTTAACTAGCTTTGCCAATTAAACCTTATACTTAGTTGAATAATAGCTGTGGCTTAAACCAATAGTCAGCAAAATAAACTACAATTAAAATAAAAGTTGCCCACATGCCCTTTTCGCTCAATTTTCCTAAAACATCTGCTATGTTTCCGAGCCTGCCGCACACTAGCGGAACTATCAAAAACTTTCTCTTCATATCTTTCAATTCTAGCCAAAAAACATTGTTGTTCACTCTTGGTGCCTCATGGTGATGAGCGAACATCTCCTTCAACATCAAAATAAAAGTTGTTTGAATGCCGTAGTAAAGCCTCCGAAGTGTTCGTAATTTTGGCTCAATATTTCTTCTTCAACTTAAAGTTATGCTAGATAAATGATATAGATATTCATTGAATTCAGTTAATTCTTAAGTTTTCGTTCCTGGGTTGTTCATTTTTGGTGCAGGTGAAAAAGTATTGACGTGTTTTCAAGAGCTCACATGCTTCTGTTTACATAACCCATCAAAATAACAGCAGAAAACATTGTCATATCTTTTAATCGTCTCTTGTTCAACAGTTCAACATGCCCTTGTCAGTAATGCACGTATTAAACCGAACATCCAATATCAAAGCTTGTGTACAGCTTGCTAATTCAGACGTTTAATAACAACATTTAGAAGTTTTAATTAAGCACTGATGTTGCTTATTTACAGACAACGCTATAAATAGAATGTCAATATAGCTCAATTCGGCTACTATTCAATATATAACATTGAGCTTATACAGACGATTTGTTTATACTTCATTCAATTCTAGGATAGCGCAGTTGGTAAGTCACGTAGTTGAGGATACAAAGGTTGATGGTTCAAATCTCGCTATTAAATGTTAATAATTAAATGTTACATAATGTTTCTGTTAATGTACACGTATAATAATACCAAATTAAATATGCATAGTATAAAATGTTTGTATCGTATGGAAAATCATACAAAAATACCGAAATTTTTTTTTTTAAGCATTGAAATAAGTTGAACAAAAGTTCTATAAAATACACCACAGCTTTTTAATATGCTTAATGAAGTTGAAGAAAAATGTCGTTATTACTATTAAGTAACTAGGAGAGAATATATTATTGATAAAAAAAACTCGATTAGCTCAACAAAGGTCACTTTTACTCTCGGAATCAGCCTCAAGTTGTGTGTAGCACTTAAACAGCAGTTATTCAATTATCTGCTGAACTCTATTGCTGCAAACTTGCTTCTTAAGCATATGCAATTGCTAGTGTCCAAAAGCACTTGGCGACAGCTTGATAACTTCTCTAAATTTGTGTGAATAATGCCTGAACAAAAGCAGTGATTGAAAATAGTTCAGAGATTATTCAACACACTGCTGAATTAAATCGCCAAAATGATGTTTATTTAATGAGTGATTGTTTGTTGGGATGTTAACGTATAGGACGAACATTTTAAAATGCTCTTAAAAAATACAAATGAAATTCTAATTAAAAGCGGTTTGTTGTATAATGTATGAAAAATCCAAAACTAGTCAAAAGAGACATTTTCAACTAAAAAAAATGAATAAATCGAAATAATGCTCCTACATAGTATAGTTTAGGATTATTTCTTATTTATTTTTTACTTTTTTATTTTCCGTCGGCCAATTTCCTCACATGGCATCACCGACGCCAGCGAGATGACTCCACCACCTGGACCCTACCTAACGACTCATGACTATGAACCGGGACCAACGGCTTTACTTCCCTTCCGAAGGAAGACGTGACCAAGATTTTTTCGCCTCAGAAAAACCACCGACGTCGACTGGGATTGAACCCAGACCCACTGAGGTGCCAGTAGCAGTCACGCTTACCACTACACCACCGACGCCGGCTGTGGATTTTTCTGCTATCATACAACAAACCGCTTTTAATTAAAATTTCGTTTGAAGCATTTTAAAACGTTCGTCCTATACTTAAACATGGGAGCTGTCAGATTGGTCACTACTCGGTGTCTTCTTCTTTTTTCAACTTGGATTCTTCTATCGAAAGTTGAGTAACATTACCTTGTGAGAAAAAGAGATATTATACAATTTTACTCAAAAATTGGGAAAAATGAAGCGGGAGTGCAGGGTGGCTCAGATACACGGTAGGAATCGAAAACCCATTATTGGCACCCATTTTTCTAATCTGTATGCAGCTGTCAAAAAATGGGTAAATACAACAACACAAAAATGGGTAAAATATTACCAATTGAGATGATTTGTCTTAGAAAAAAATATGGGTTTTTTTACTCATAAATGGGTATTAAATATATTTCAATATCTCTTTTGTTTAGACCTGCCATCCACCATCCACTTTACCTCTCATCAGTTTCCCATAAAGGATTGACTACTGATCGACCTCTGCCCGATTTTCAGAAGATCAGAAGTTTCAGAATGCCTCACTCGAGAGGCTGCAAGGTAAGCAAGGCTAGGTGTTATACATAAGTACGGTATAAGAATAATTCTTTACATTGCAGGTCTGAAATGTCCAGTGTCCGGCTACAATGCCTTCATGCAAGGTTACGTTGTTGAGCTCATAGTTCATGTTAAACATGACCAGGATTTGAAAACAAGCCGTTAAAATCCGATCCAATTTATTTATGCTAAGAAATAAAGCTTGAGTTTCATAAAATTATTGCTTGCTTTTTTTCCTTAGGAATCAAAAATAATGTATCCATAAACTCGATTTATCCATTATTGAGTAAATAGCGTAAATGTCTGAAGAGGGGTACCCAAGTAACCACGAGGCTGTAATAGCATGCATATATAGGGCATATGTATTACGTCTAGTGCATCATTGAAGTTGGATTAAAGCTGAAAAGGGCCCCACTAAGATCGAACTAATGCTATATCTTTTGTAATGCAATAAAACATTGTTAAAGTAGCATTATTGCATTGGTAATGCAATTAGCTTAAGCTAATCTAAGGCTTCATTACTTGACAACTGTTGAATTGATGCGATCCCGCATTACCGATGTTGATTTTTGGTTAAATAAGTGCAATAATATAATGCTTGTGGTTACTTGGGTATTTTGTTAAACATATTCTCAAAATTTCATTTTTATATACCCATTTTTTTGACACTTATGTCATATACCCATAAACGGGTAAATTTAGCAATTGCGCGGTATGCATTGTTTCGGTTACGTATTGTTCCTTCTCGTGTGTGATCAAATGTTCACTTGTAAAAATTAAACCACTAGACTTCTCTGCTGCCGTTAGTATTAGCACAGCCATTCAAGCTTGAATCTCGACTTGTGTAAATTTCCGCAACCGTCAATTTGAAAGGAATCGCCAAATGTCAATAAGCATTTAGCAAAAAGCAATTCTGTCAGTTTTGTAGACGCTATGTGGCATATAATTGCACGTCAAAACATCGTGTCAATATCGGGTGGCATGTGGCGAACGACCGAGTGATATTTTGACATGCTAGCAGATGCCGCAACTTCACCACATCAGTGGGTACCTCGACCAAGTGAACTACGTAGCGTTAGTGAAGCAACTGTTGCTTACGCTAGCGCTTGCTAGCGATTTGAAAATTTACACAAAGTTATCGATTAATTTTGCTCTTGCTTAAACGTCTGTCTGTGGTATTAGTAAGCAGTTTCACTAATACAATTGTTTTGCTGGTTGAAAATAAAAAACAAACCGTTGTCAACTTGAACATTTTGACAGTTAATCTCGTGGTTGAAAACAATAAACAAATCGATCCTATACGTGTAAAGCAGTACGCTAGTGTTTGTGAGATCGCTCGGCGAGAACCTACTTGGATATGTGATTTAGCGTCGTAAAAAATTCGAGGTAGACCGGTTTGTTCTTTTTTTTTGTAATATGCAGGAGCTCATGTTTCATAGCTTAAAGTGTTTGCAGCTGTGCAGTCCGGGAAAAGATTCAACATGAAAGTTAATCAACCGTGAAGAACCAGTTTATGTTCAAGTGCCCCGAAAGCGTCAAGAGAGAGTTAGTAACTGGAGGGACGCCTGTGGAGTTGGGTACAGGCGACTCGTGAGGTAGTAAGTGATCTCAAGGACAAGACAAGACAGGTAATTGTTTCTATTAATGAAATTTATTTTTAATAGTTTTGCGTCGACCATCAGTTAAATTGATTGAATCGGCTGTGTTGACACTTCGTTTCGCAATTTATTGTTATCAGGCGTAGCGTTTTGTCTTTTGTTTCGGTTGCCTATTATCCGTTGCGCGATTGATCGAGTGAGCATGAAAAGTCGTGGTTCGCCGGGTGGTGAGTTCATATTTAATTGTGATCCAAATTATTCGTCCGTCATGCTCTTCAGGCCACCCTATCATGGAACAAATAAACCACTGTGCCATTTTTTTAAAGTAACTACAGCGACATCCGTACTGTTGGTGTAGATCGGTCCAAGTTGGCTCTCAGGCGTTGAGATGAATTGACTTATTTCCCTAATGAAATACCACTATCACACTATGTGAGTGGCCCCAATAGCATGTTTACTGTTGGTTTAAACCGGTCAAAATCAGCATTCATACTTTGTGAGTGTCACCGCCGCAGCTGATTCGGCAACACTGCCGATTGTAGAAGCCCTGCAAGAATGAGAATGTGCCAGCCGGTAGTAACTTGGAGAGCTGTCAGAAGCGAAGAAAAGAAAACGTGTTGAATACTTTGTTCACGAAAATAGTTGAAAGTCGTTTAGTTTATTTTACCCTGCATTTAAACAAGAAATTTATTAAACAATCATTCCTTTGGCGTGTAAGTAACGACTACGAAGTTGTTTAGCTGAAAATAATTAAATTTGTAATTTTATTAGCGAGGAACAGAATTGTAACCAACTTAACCTCGTTCTCTGGAGGCCTACGGAGTGGATAAGGCCCACTGTTTTGTAAGATTATTTCTGATAAAATTAATGTGTACTGACTCAATATTTTAATATTTTAGCTTTGAAGCATAAAATATAGCTATCAAATACCAGTGGATAACTTTTCTTTGGTCTCCGGTGACATTCTTCAAAGAAAACAACAATGCCAAAACAGATTCGAACTACTATTCCGGATGAAAGTAACTGTGTGGCTTGCGAAAGACCGGATGATGCGGATAATTTGGTCCAGTGCGACGCTTGCAATTCCTGGTGGCACTTCTCTTGTGCCAAGGTCACGGATTCTATCAGCGATCGATCGTGGACCTGCATCCAATGTGCAAGTCGTGCAAGTGATGGCAGTATGTCCTTTAAAAGTGGAGTATCCGGGCGAAGCGGCTCTCTTCTGGCGGAAAGTATGGCTCGATTGAAGGAACGGCAAGAAATGGAAAAAAGGCGATTGGAGTTAGATCTGCAGAAAAGATTCCTGGATGAACAGCAAAGGCTGTTAGATGCGACGGTGGAAGCACAAACGGAAAGTATCAAGAGTCGTGTTAGCCGACACGATACCTTCAAAAGAGTGGACGAATGGGTACGGTGTAATGTGGAACAGGAAGAAGGCGCGGTAGGCGGAATGAAACCACTAGCAACCTCTCAGATCCATCAGCTACAGTCAGTGCCAAATATTTCCCGTGATGATAAAGAAGCCTCAAAACGTAAACAGGGTCAACGCGAGCAGCGTCAGCAGAAACAGAAACAAGCCGAGAAGCTGCTACAGGAGCTGCAGAGCCAATTGGAGGAGTGTAAGCAGCAATTAGCTCGAATTCAATTACCGACTCGGAGTGAATGTGATGTCACGGAAAATGAACTGCCGCTGCGATCGCTTGGTGCGATTCAAAAAACCCGCACAATGAATTCCGAAGAGGATTGGCGTATCGGTACCGATCCGATAGAGTATCCGACCAGTAGCAAGCAGCAGCGTGACGATCACGCGCACCCCAGTGGCAGTGCAAACCTGCAGCAGCGCAATGAGAGCGTACGTCTTGATTTTAGTTTGGGCAGCAATGAGCAGCAGCGCAACGAACGCGCGCGTTTCAATTTCGGTACAAATGAGCAGCAGCGTGAGCCGTACGTAATTCAAGATAAGCTGAATCCACATGGACCTTTCGTCCAGTCGAATACGCAGAACTATCAAACCCCGGCATCCAAGGACCATCCCACCAGCAGCTTACAGCGCGGCAGTCGCTGGCTCGGGACCTTCCGACATTCTCTGGCGATCCGTCGGAGTGGCCCATGTTTATTTCTAACTACACCTACACCAGTGCAGCATGTGGTTACACGGATTGGGAAAATATGCTCCGGCTCCAACGCTGCTTGAAAGGACAGGCACTTGAAATGGTACGCAACCGACTGGTTTTGCCGGCAGCAGTTCCGAACGTCATCGAGACACTTCGAATGCGTTATGGCCGACCGGAGGTGCTGATAAATACATTACTTCCAAAAGGTGCGAATGATTCCGATTCCTAAAGCAGACAAACTGGAGGGACTCATCGAGTACGGGATAGCAGTACAAGCACTGTGCGAGCATATTGAGGCGGCTAACGAACACGCACATCTCTCTAACCCTACGCTGCTCCAGGAGTTAGTGAACAAGTTGCCGGCTGATCAGAAGATGTTGTGGGCTGGATATAAACGAGATATTCCACCTGCATCTGTCAATCTGAGAACATTTGGTAACTATATGGCGGGCATAGTTCAGGACGCATCCAGTGTGGTGTTGTTTGAGCCAGAGAGTGGAAAAGATTCCAGTAGGGAGAAAGTGAAACCGAAAGGTTTTGTAAATTCACATACTCCGGAAACGACAGAGAAAACTCCTGCACCCAAGCAGTTCAAGTGTCTTTGTTGTAGTGAGGTGGATCACTATTTGCGTGACTGTGAAACGTTTAAGAGCTTCGACGTTGATGAGCGCTGGCGAAAGATTCGTGAACTGAGACTTTGTCAGAACTGCCTCTTCGGACACGGAAG
This sequence comes from Aedes japonicus, assembly GCA_034211315.2. Lineage (NCBI taxonomy): Eukaryota > Metazoa > Arthropoda > Insecta > Diptera > Culicidae > Aedes > Aedes japonicus. The sequence continues at coordinate 58,310 of JASCZW010004107.1, read as the reverse complement.
ACGTACGTGTCGAAGCAATAGTCGATGCAATACCGATGGATGTCAATTTCGCCATCATCCGCTTCTTCATTCCGCTAAGAAGCCTGACACTCCGCCTCCGATTGTTGCTGAGAGCCACGCTCATCGGTTTTCTTGATTCTAACCTCCTCTTCCGTGTCATTCCAGTCACACTCTACAGCAAATCGGGCTCGGTTGATGTTTTCGCCTTCATCGACGAAGGATCCTCCATTACTCTAGTGGAAAGCGAACTGATCTCACAACTGGGAGTGAATGGTAATCCAGAACCCCTCTGTCTCCACTGGACAGGAAATACATCGCGCAACGAGAAGAATTCGCAGAAGGTATCACTCGAGATTTCTGGTTTGGGAAAAAATAAGCGCTATACGATTTCGGAGGCTCGAACTGTCGATCGGCTGAACCTGCCTGCACAGAATTTCAACTTCGAGGAAGCGGTGAAACGATATGCATATCTGAAGCAAGTTCCTGTACACGGGTATCAAGATGTTAGTCCCAAGCTCCTGATTGGGATTGATAATCTGCGGCTCACCCTACCCTTAAAAGTGAAGGAAGGTGATGGATCCGGTCCAGTCGCTGTGAAAACAAGACTTGGCTGGTGTGTTTATGGACAACAGCGTGATTCTTCAAACGATGCTTACAGCTTTCACGTGTGCGAGTGTACCACCAACTGCAACATACACGAAGAACTGAAACAGTATTTCTACGCGGAAGAAGTGAGCGTGGCACAGTCGAAACCAATCTTGTCAAAGGAAGAGCAGCGTGCGTGGCATCTTTTGGAGAGTACAACCAAGCGCATTGGAAATCGGTTCGAGACTGGATTACTCTGGAAGCAGGACGACATCGAGTTTCCGGATAGTTATCCTTTAGCATTGCGTCGATTGGAGTGTCTTGAGAGGCGTATGGAGCGAAACCCACAACTAAAGGAGAATCTACATCGCCAAATCCAAGAATACCTGGACAAAGGATATGCCCACAAGGCATCTGCAGAAGAACTTTTTAACGCGAATCCTCGGAAGATCTGGTACGTCCCACTAGGAGCCGTCCTGAACCCGAAGAAACCCGGAAAAGTACGCATTATTTGCGACGCCCGTGCTAAAGTGAAAGGCGTATCGTTGAATACGTTCCTGTTGAAGGGACCGGATTTACTGACGTCACTCATTGCAGTTCTATTTGGATTTCGGATGTATCAGGTAGCAGTAATCGCAGACATCCAGGAGATGTTTCACCAGCTATTGATGCTAGCAGCTGATAAACACGCTCAACGTTTCCTATTTCGTCCTAGCCCTACGAGTCAGCCAGCAATTTACGTAATGGACGTCGCTATGTTTGGCTCAACCTGCTCGCCTGCCTCTGCCCAGTTTGTAAAAACCTGAACGCGAAGGAGCACTCAGAGCAGTACCCGGAGGCGTCAAACAGTATAACCAACTGTCATTACGTTGATGACTACACTGAGAGTTTCGAGAGTGAAGAAGAAGCTAAAAAGTTGCTGCAGAGGTTCGTCTGGTACATCGTAACGGAGGATTCAACTTGCGTGGCTGGGCATCGAATAGTGAACACGTTCTTCAGTCCCTGGGCGCAACCGGCGAGACGGCAGGCAAGAATTTGGTAGATGGTGAACGGTCTGAACGGATCCTAGGTATGTTGTGGACGCCGACGACCGATGAACTTAGTTTTTCTACACAAATGAGCAATGAAGTTCGCTCACACATCGCCAGCGACAGACAGCCAACAAAAAGGCAGATCCTAAGGTGCGTAATGTCTTTGTATGACCCCTTGGGACTGTTAGCACCATTCCTAATCCACGGTAAGATACTTATCCAAAATCTGTGGCGAAGCGGTGCTGATTGGGATGAAGCAGTGGGAGATGCTGCCTACAAATTTTGGCGAGAATGGGTAAAAATGATCGAATGCATTTCCGCTGTTCGAATTCCGCGTTGTTATTTTAATCAAGCGACCAGACAAACGTACACCAACACGCAACTTCACGTCTTCGTTGACGCAAGCAAGAACGCTTATGCATGTGCTGTTTATTTTCGGACGATTGATGCTGACGGATACGCACAATGTTCCCTTGTTGCTGGCAAGGCAAAAGTTGCACCCTTGAAGCCTTTGTCTGTGCCAAGGCTAGAACTCCAGGGTTGTGTGCTCGGAACTCGACTGATGAAGTTTGTTCAAGACAACCACAGTGTTCAAATCTCCAAAAAGTTTCTCTGGACAGATTCATCAACTGCTTTGTCATGGATTTTGGCGGATCCGCACAACTACCGTTCTTATGTGCAACATCGAGTCGGAGAGATCCTCGAATCTACGAATGCCGATGAGTGGAGGTGGGTCCCGACGAAGCTGAATCCTGCAGATGAAGCAACCAAATGGGGAAGCGGGCCATACTTTAGCACGGAGAGTAAATGGTTCCACGGACCGGACTTTCTGCGTCTTTCGGAAGAAGAGTGGCCACGTTCCATGAAGCACACAGTGTCAACAAAGGAAGAGATGCGGCCATCAGTGTTATATCACGAAGAGACAAAGCCGATAGTCGACTACGAAAGGTATTCTCGTTGGGAAAGGTTGTTGCGCATGATGGTTTATGTAAGGCGATTTGTAAACAATGCCAGACTCAACTATCCATCGTATTCAGGATTTCCTAAACAGGATGAATTTCAAGCAGCAACGATAACAATTCTGAAAATGGTGCAACATGAAGTGTACACGGACGAATTGCTCACTCTGATGAAAAACCCATCTCTGTCGACAGGGGAACAACGGGTGATAGAAAAATCCAGCGTGCTATATCAGTATTGTCCTGTGATTGACGATCAAGGTGTAATACGTCAAAACAGCCGAATTAGAACAGCAGAACATATTGCGTACGGAACACGATATCCCGTTATACTTCCTAAGGATCACCCAGTCACTCTGCTACTTATTGACTGGTATCATCGCACATATCGACATGCCAACAACGAAACGGTTGTCAATGAGATTCGTCAGTCATATGCTATTCCAAACCTCCGCTCTATGGTGAAACAGGTTTCCCGCAACTGTCAGTTTTGTAAAGTTCGCAAGTCGCTACCAAAAGTTCCTCCAATGGCACCAATACCAGCAGTCAGACTCACCGATCATGTTCGTCCCTTCAGTTATGTTGGCGTGGATTATTTCGGTCCACTTTTTGTGAAGATAGGGAGATCCAACTGCAAAAGATGGGTGGCTTTATTCACCTGTTTGACGGTGCGAGCCGTTCATTTGGAAGTAGCGCACAGCTTGTCAACTGCATCATTTATATCATGTGTACGGAGATTTGTCAGCCGTCGTGGAGCACCGGTAGAATTTCTCTCAGACAATGGGAGTAACTTCCGGGTGCCGAGCGTATTCTTCGAGATCAGATCAATCAAGGACTGTCTGCAGCATTCACCAACGCCTCTACGAAGTGGACTTTCATTCCACCAGCGGCCCCACACATGGGTGGTGCGTGGGAGCGACTTGTTCAGTCGGTCAAGGTAGCGATGGGTGCAGCTTACTTGGACGGAAAATTGGATGAGGAAGGACTGCAAACTCTAGTTGTGGAAGCGGAAGGAGTAGTAAATTCAAGACCCTTGACATACCTGCCTCTTGACTCTGAGGATTCGGAAGCACTAACCCCAAACCACTTCCTGCTAGGAAACTCAACTGGGGTTAAGCAGCCTGCAGTTACCATCACGGATCAAGCGGGGTTTCAGCGAGAAACGTGGCGGCAGATTCAACGCCAGCTTGACATTTTCTGGCAACGCTGGTTAAAGAATACTTGCCGGTAATCCGCCGACAAGCCAAGTGGTTCAGCGAAGTTCGCGTCATCCGTGAGGGTGACCTGGTGATGATAGCTGAAGATGGCATTCGTAATGGATGGGTGAGGGGACGCATAGATAGAGTGGTCCAGGACAAGGAAGGAAGAGTTCGACAAGCCTTTGTTAGGACATCGACCGGTATGCTACGGCGTCCTGTGTCCAATCTCGCTGTTTTGCACGTAGGCGACGATTCTAGTACAGTCTTGACCGATGCCAAGATGTACCCGGGGGATGATGTCACCGCCGCAGCTGATTCGGCAACACTGCCGATTGTAGAAGCCCTGCAAGAATGAGAATGTGCCAGCCGGTAGTAACTTGGAGAGCTGTCAGAAGCGAAGAAAAGAAAACGTGTTGAATACTTTGTTCACGAAAATAGTTGAAAGTCGTTTAGTTTATTTTACCCTGCATTTAAACAAGAAATTTATTAAACAATCATTCCTTTGGCGTGTAAGTAACGACTACGAAGTTGTTTAGCTGAAAATAATTAAATTTGTAATTTTATTAGCGAGGAACAGAATTGTAACCAACTTAACCTCGTTCTCTGGAGGCCTACGGAGTGGATAAGGCCCACTGTTTTGTAAGATTATTTCTGATAAAATTAATGTGTACTGACTCAATATTTTAATATTTTAGCTTTGAAGCATAAAATATAGCTATCAAATACCAGTGGATAACTTTTCTTTGGTCTCCGGTGACAGTGAGTGGCACCAATGTCATCCTTACTGTTGATTTAAATCGGTCCAAAACGTCTTCCCAGCATTGATAAACATTTTCTAGTTTCCCAATGAAAACCACCATTTTTTTCCGGTTTAAACCGGTCAAAATCGACTTTTCGGCATTATTAAAAAATCACTTTGTATTCCAGGCTGCAAAATGGTGAGTCGACAACTGTGATGGAGCGTGCGTCCCCGCAACATAGCTCTGGTCCTCACAAGTTCCTACCTCATGCTTCCACGGGTCAGCAGATGACAAAGACCGCCAGCTAAGAGTTGCGTACTTAGCTGGTAGTGCAGCCTGGGCACTGTTGTCCTTCTGACTTCAGCTAGATTGAGGAAGTGCGTGCCGAGCGTCTGTCCACCAAGGAGGTCTGTTCACCAGCGGCTGAGTAAGAAACGCTGGTTCACGTCAACTATACCTTAGGAGGCAGTCCCACCAACGCAATGTAGGCAGCGCGGTAAGATAGCACGCTGAGGTCTTACCTTACCACGAAAAATGTAAGTATTCTTTATTTCTTTATACGGTATATAATTTTGGATCATCCATGGAATCAGAAGACATGCAGATAGTACACATGTTATTCTCATTTTATATTATAACATCCTTTCACAATATTTTTTATGCTATTTTCAGCTTCGCATTTATCCATCATCGTAAGTTTTAGTCCACTTACCTCCAATGGAGCGAGATAAGGCGCTATAACCTTGGCAATTATTGCCACGCTCTTGGTTCAAATGCCAAAAGTTCACCCACAGGCAAAAGGAGCATAAACTAATCTTTCTAGCATCTATGCTCCCAACGATAAGGTACAAATTATCACACTGTATAACTCAACATGGAAGCGTGTCCACGCTTTCTTCCTTCCCTTGATTCAGAGTAGTAAAGCGATTTTAGATCTTTCTGGAATTGCTCTATTTCTTGGAATCCTCTCTGCGGCACATACTACGCAGTTGGCCTGGCCGATGACAAGAAAAATGATGTATTCAAGAAAACATCATTTTCCAGGATGCCTTCAAGAATTGGCTGCGTTAGTATGAGATTAGATTAGATTGGATTAGATATTCAAAAATTACTTTGTATTCCCGATGAAAAACCATAATCACACTTTGTGAGTGGCCCCAATAGTTGGTTTAAATCGGTTCAAATCGGAAATCACTCCTAATTTTGAAATATTTAACTTGTTAGCTTATCGTTAACCAAAACGAACCCTGCTGCTACCCAATCCTGTTATCCAGAATCCCAGTGATTTCTCGTGGGAGTGCAGAGGTGTTCTCGGATTGAAAACCGAATTTATCGACTAGCGACAATCGATTTTACTCTCGTTCTGTACGTTATACCTAATGTCGGAAGTAGTGCGCTGTATGGCGCATCAGATGCGCCATACAGCGCACTACTTCCGACATTAGGTATAACCAGGGGCCTGGCAACCCTATCCTATTTGCTAGCGTTTGACAGTATGCAACATATCACGGGCCTTATTCGAATAAGGCCCGTCTGACGTTTGTTACTACCGGTAGGAACGCCAGCATTGTTTACAAACAATGAATCTTTTGACGTTTAGTTGTTAGAGATGTTGACTACAGGAACATCTCTGTTCGCCAGATCCCTGGGTATAATGTATAGATCATTGCACCGAATGTATTAACCTCACTCTTTTGACAGTTCAGGGAGCTTGTTTACAAGGTGTTAGAATTTGAACTGCTCACCGAAAATTTTCATTGGCTTTTTCCGGATTCTGTACGATTAGATGCAGGAATTGATGTAAGAATAAGCGCTGGTGTCTGTTTTTTTGAAATTTTACTTCAATCGTAATAAATTTAGAGCTCAAAATCACAAACCTAACATACAGAAAATATTCAAAGTCCACGTAAACGAGCTCCCTGAACTATCAAAAGCAGTATTGATGACGACATCGTGCAATGATCTATAGAACTAGAGTAAAATCGATTGTCGCTAGTCGACAAATTCGGTTTTCTATTGAACCCATAATAGGTAAAATGAAACGTTTTCTTTCGGTAAATTTTAACGATACCTTCGGTTTCGCTAAACACCAAATTTCCAAAATTATGTTTGGTACTTTTTTTGCTGAACAGGGTCTGTAAAACAGAAATTTCACAGAAAATTTTATAAAATATGACATTTTACAAAATTCCATCGATCAAAATTACTGGATTTCTGATATTTATAGAAAATTACCGAAAATTGTTAAATAAAATACCGATCAAAACTGTAGATCATTGCAGTTCCTCAACACTGTAAAAAAAATTACAAATATACCGTAATTTTATTCTTTTGCTAAATGAACTGCCATTTTAAAGTTCGAATGTTCGCCAGTTCTGTTGTTTGACAGTGCAGCCAAGAGTAAGGTGGACCCCATAGTGGAAGCGATTGCGATGCGACGCGATCCTAATCGAATCGATAATCGACGCGATTTGATACCCATAGTGAATGCGATTAGAAGCACATTTCACTGAGGAAAATTAACCGAAAATCATCTCCATATCATTTCCATTCGCTTCGATAGATTCATCTTCCGCCATAATGCACACGAATTTTGAAAATTTTGGACAATAAGTTGAAGCGGTTTGGTTTCGATAAAAAAAATCTAAAAAAGAAGAAGAAGATATATGATCGCGCGACACCGAGCGACAAACCAGTGCACGTCCTGTTCGATCGCAGGAAATCGCTCATCGCGTCGAGTCGCGTCGCGTCCACTATGGTGTGTTAGCTATGTTTTCGCTTTGTTTAAATGTACGGAGGTTGGTCGCGCGACATCGCGCGATCTGTCAAACTTCGCATCGCGTCGCGATCGCTTCCGCCCTGGGGGCGCCCTAAGTGCCAAAAATGGATCAAATATCGGACAAAATTGGAGTACTTGATGCATGAGCAAGAAATATTTTCGTAAGTAAGGAAACGTCCATAAATTACGTCACGCAAAAATTGACTTTTGATAACCCCCACTCCCCCCTTTCTTGTATGGATCGTCACGTTATCCCAAATCCCCCCTCCCTTCTTACTGCGTGACATAATTAATGAACCTTCCCTAAAATTTAAATGTATTTTATATTTCATTGCATATAGATGGAGCAAGAAGAACCCATCGTGTGTTTTTTCTGATGTCAGCCGATCTCGGTATATATGGAGGTGCTCGGGCGTCATGTTAACCAAATAAAATTGAATGAAATGTACGTTTTTAAAGAATAATCCTCATAATCAACAATAAATTGCAAATATATGCCAAAAAATATAATCATTTATCTTAATTATCTTAATTGTTGAAAGCAAGAAAGAAAATCAACAACAAAAAAACGTTCCCGAATAAAAATTTACTTCAGGCTGATGTCTGATTTCAATATCTACATCAACATGAAATTCAAATGTACATCTTACGTTGAACATTAGAGATCAGATCGATTTCGCTGTATTTAGGCAAGGTAACATGATGTTAACATCAGACATTTTCTAACAAATTTTTTCTAATCCAATGTCCCTTTGACGTCATAATTTTGACATTCAAATAAAATGTTTTTCTGATGTTTTAAGATATCAAAGCATATTGATGTTTTGAAATGTATTTGAATTAAACAGCACAGTCAAAGTATTTTTGATGTTTTCAGATGTATTAAAGGTTATGAATAAACATCTAACATATGTTTTCAAGTGTCGATTTTATCCAATAAAAGAGATGATGTATGATGCATTCAGATGTAGAAAAACGTGACGGTGTATCGTTTCCGGATGTTTTCAGTTGTAGATAATAACATTAAAACCAAATAATCTGAAAGCATCAAAATCACATGTTAGGCTAAGGTAAATTTTTATTCGGGTGTTGAGTAAAGTACATAAAATAAATATGCACCAATATCGCCAAAACATATACGATTCACACTTAATTCTAATCGCATCGGATATTTACCGATATTTTATGAGTACAAAATTTTACATCTATAAGAACATGGATTTCAACGCAACGTGTGATTGTTATGACACAAGATGTATTCTGGCTTATTATGAATACAACATTTTACTTCACAAAGACCTTTGATTCTATTGTATCGTTTCATTCTTATGTTGTAAGAAGTTTTCTAATGCTGTAGACCTGCAGTCTTTTACAGTAGAATGAAGTTTATGTCTAAGGTAACGGTCAATTATAATGTCATCAGATGTGTTTAGATGTCTTAGGTACACAACATTTCACACATACATAACGTTTGATTGTCATGTAATTTTAGATTCTAGTTTTATAAGACGTGGTCTGATGTTAAATTTAACATCATCAATACGTTTGTTTTTAATGTGAAGTTTAAATATGTTCTATTTATATGTACTAGGGCGTTACTTTGAACTCTGAATACATTTAGAATACGACAACCCACATTCAAATTTAATGTTTGGAAGATGTCTGCTAATATTTTTTACATCACCATTTCTATTCGGGTTTACAAACGAACCTGTAAATTTTGATGAGCAACTGTAAATTTTTAACATTATTTTCGGTAGAAATGTGACAGCACGCGTTACCAACCGCTTGTCAATATTTACAGAACGTTTCGGTTAATTTTGACAGATCAGTACACACAGAATTTTTATTACCGAAGTCGGCAAAATTTTACTGGGTTTTCAAACAGCTGAGTTTTCAGTAATGAACTCAGTACTGTTTTCCATTACCAAAAATTCGGTAAATAACACAACTGTCAAAAAGTACTGGCTTAGTAAGTAAAAGAAAATACTGACTTTCTCTGTAACTCTGAGTTTTTCAGTTTTGCGCTTTTTGCTTTTATGGCGAAAACCCCGAGATGGAATCAAAAAAGCATTATTTACATGAATCCTAGAGGGTTTGAGCTGTTTAGTGGAATACCTGTAACTAGAAATTAGAAGAAGAATTAGTATCTTCCATTTAATTCCTACTACCTTTGCTTATCTTCGACAGATACGCGTATTTCGTCTACAATGTGCAGACTTCTTCAGTGTCTCGTACTAATAACTCGACTGAAAAATTATTTACATGTTTTGTAAAAAGTTTTTCATTTTCTTAGCAGTGCTCAAGCATTTAAGGGGAACTGATACAAGTCTTATCCAAGCTTAAGAGTTGAAAATAGGTGGCGCAAACGGCCTCCAAGCCAGCAAAATTCACTGCTGCAGCTTGGGACGGGAGCTCGAGCCCATCGTTGCTTCGGCCGCGAAATGTTGAAAAAAGAAACAATACATTTTAGCTCCAGTCTTTTTTGTTCTAAGAATACATCCAAAGATTAAAAAAATATTGTCTCCAATTCGTTCACAATAACGATGTTCGTGTGAGCGCACCAGAAAATTGTGCGACGGAAATGCCATGTCAAGTAGGTTAAGTAGTTTACTGACTGTTTAGTACAACATAAAATATGCACATTATTCAGTAATTCTTTTCACTGAAATATAATCATGCACCGTAAAAATTTTCAGGCTAAGGCCTAAGGTGGACCCCATAGTGGAAGCGATTGCGCCGCGACGCGATGCGACGCGATCCTAATCGAATCGATAATCGACGCGATTTGATACCCATAGTGAACGCGATTAGAAGCACTTTTCACGGAGGAAAACGAACCGAAAATCATCTCCATATCATTTCCATTCGCTTGGATAGATCCATCTTCCGCCATAATGCACACGAATTGTGAAATTTTGGACAATAAGTCGAAGCGGTTTGGTTTCGATAAAAAAAATCTAAAAAAGAAGAAGAAGATATATGATCGCGCGACACCGAGCGACAAACCAGTGCACGTACTGTTCGATCGCAGGAAATCGCTCATCGCGTTGAGTCGCGTCGCGTCCACTATGGTGCACACAAAAAAGGAATCCTGTTTTATTAAAAGTTTGACACTTTACTTCTGAAAAGAGATTATTTTTTATTAAATTAAAAGTAAAATCATCTACTACGAAAATTATACGTTTGGTTTGAAAGTATATTTGTTCGGTTCAGTGTGTAAATTTAAAAGTATGTTCTTTCACCATGAAAATTGTAGAACTGTCAAATCCACCAACACAAAGCAAGTCGTCGTTCTCATCGTCGTCATCGTTTGGAACGCTTTTATTATTGTTGTCCACAACCGTGTTTAGTGCGTTGCTCGTTGCTCCTGTCCGCTTATGTATGCGTTTTCGAACAGTTCCTCATGGAGAATCGCCACAACGAGTCGAATATCTAGGAACTTCAAAAACTTTCGGCGTTATTACGTTCCCAACGGACATTTCAGAATATCATCTTGGCAAAGTGATCCACTCAGTATTTAAATCTGACGTTTTGAACTGATGCCGGGAGCTGGGGCGGGAGCCAGTAATACAAAGTTCGGACTAGAGGTAGAAGTTCATAATCTCTACATAATCGATCAGAATATTTTTGAGGTCTAGCACGGTTATGGGTACGTGTAAACAAAATATGACCACTGATAATAATCCCACTTTTTTTTCAGCGCTGCCACAAGTGACGACGAGCGGCAGTGGATGCCAGCCAGAGGTTGCACAGGCACATTTGAGGGAGATGGTAAAAGTGTTCCGACATGGATCTCCCGGGATGGACAACATTGAATGACGCCAACCTTAGGTCACTTTGATAGTTTTAGAAATTTATCTGAAAATAAAGATTTTTCATGTCAAATAAAACTATTTTTTATTTCAATTCAAAAAACATTATTTTGATTGCACGATACTTTCTAGTTAAAAGCTCATTTTGAAATAAAAATAATTTGTTTTCATTTTCGAATTTGCCGGGGTTTCGATTTGATAGTTGTACAATTCATCTGAAAAGAAAACTTTTTATGTTGAAACTATTCTTTGTCTTAATCCAAACAGCATACTTTTTTTTCAATTACAAGACACTTTGTGGATGAAAGTTCATTTAGGAATAAAAATAATTTTATTTTATTTTCAACGATGCCACGGTTTCGATTTGACAGTTCTACAATTCGTTTTGAAAATTTAAACTTTTAAATGTACAGAGCAGCAAAATTTTGAATTGACGGTTTAGAGGTTGTCGTTTTGAAAGCAAACCGCTTTCTACGAAAAAGAACCAACGCAACTTTTCAATTTTGGCAATGGTTTTTTTAATTTTAATAATCATTATTCTTTGTGTGTGTGTTAGCTATGTTTTCGCTTTGTTTAAATTTGCGGAGGTTGGTCGCGCGACATCGCGCGATCTTTCAAACTTCGCATCGCATCGCGATCGCTTCCACCCTGGGGGCGCACTAAGGCCGTTCCCAACGCTGTTCTACTTTGTATGGGCTGTTATAGTTTACAACTAGAACTGAAACAAGCCATTCCCAATGATGTGTTGCAGTTCTACCTTTCGAGCAAATTTTTGCAACAGATTTACAACTGCTCGACAGCTCTGTTTTATTTTCAACGCAATTTGGAACACGGATACAACATTGTTTTAAACTGGGTTTCTTTGTAGTTGTGGTAGATGTTATGACTGATGACTGTCAAATAAGCGGTTTTTAGTTTGTTTTGCAAGTGATTTTTTTAACGCGAAATTAAGATCGAGCAATATTTTTAAAACATGGCATTGCGATTAACATGTTTTTGTTTTAATTTTGACAGTTCGAAAATTTGAAACTGGCAAGCAGTTTGCAACAAACATGAAACTCAGCGTTGGGAACGGCCTAAGTGTGTTCAGCGTTTCATATGCGGTAAAAAATTACAGTATACTGTAAATAAATCTAACACCCCGTTCGCACTACAACCTATATTACTTGATATAGAGTATCTTGATATTAAATGCCATGCACATTATTTCCAGTGAAAACAAGATGTACACACCAAATTTTTTTCGCTGGAAATCAGCAAAATTTTGCTGAATTTTGCCGAGCTGAATTTTCAGTAAACATTTCAGCAATATAAAATTACTAATTTTTTCAGCAATGCGAAATGTCATCCTGCTTGACAGAATTTTGCTGAACTTTCAGTATACATCTGATATTTGCTGAAAATTTAACAATTTTAGCGATTCCGTGATTTGACGGCACTTTGCTGATATAATTCAGCAAAAATCATCAATTTACTGAAAATTCAGCAATTTTGGCTGTTTCGAGTTTTGACGGTACTTTGCTGGTAGAATTTAGCAAAAACTATCAATATATGTACCGCAAAATCAGCTCTCTGACTCCCATTTCACGTTGGGATTATTAAAAACATATGATCATAATATATTTAATAAAGCTTACTCGAATTATTCGAAATTACTGCATCAACTTCAATTCGTTGCACATTACTGCACAGAACATGCGACGCAGTAGTCGTGTTTAGCAACGACTCGGCTTTCAGCAACGTCAGACGTTGACGTTTCCCAATAGTAACCAACCATATAATCAATTTTTATGTTGTAGATTTGTCCATCATCGTCCATTACTGCAAATGTGTGCTTTAAAGTACTGGTTATGCTTTTAAGTTTTAAAGTGCCACTGAAATTACGGAATAATCGGGAAGCTAAATAAACTTTTCGAGCTGGTAGTTGCACTCGGTTAGCGCCATGAAAGTTAATGAAAACTGTTTCAGGGAATACTTCTTTCGCTTCGAATTCCATCCTGCATGGGAATATAAGGTCGTCGCTATGAGTCGAATCTAAATCAGGTTCAAAAATCAATTCCGCTGAATTCCGTTGATTTGTGGTTTATTCCGCCGGTTCATTTAGCTGTAAGTAATTATCGACGAGCTCGATCCTTGTAGTCACAAATACGAATGCAGAATTTCGGGTTTCAGTTGGGTTCGCGCATGAAACTCCAGTGTCGTCACTATGAGACGCATCTCACTCAGGATCAGAAATTTTTCCGCCATATCTAGTTGGACAACTGTAGCTGGTTGATTTAATACTTCTGGTTGTAATTTGTCCGTCTAATTGAAAGTGGTACCGATGCTGACAAACTCGAATTCATTATTTCGGAGGTTTGTCCCATCGAAGAATTGCTGTTCGTCCACAAGAATTTCCAGCCGCTGCAACATCATCGTGTAATTGCCATTTCGTTGCGAGCAGATAAACAAAACAATGAAATTGACCACGCTACTAGATCGATCGAAAATTGCAAATCGAGGAAATCGAGATTATTTACTTTGAAGTGATGCAGTCTGATTCAAATTTGCTGCGCTCGATATCAGTGAGACACCCCTAGATTTCATACCTCCATCGGATGCTCTGTAGCGATGTGCTGTTTCAGGCTGCAGAATTTCCGATAGATTTCGCGGCAATTTGGTTGAATGTATAATACACAAGCGCTTTGTCGAAGTGTTTTTTTTTTGCTTTCAGGTGTCGTCAAAGCCCATCAATATATCCCTCAACCATTTGATGGCTGAGTTTCCGCAATTTTTGTTGACGCTGTAGAAAATATAGAATTATTTTTATCTGTTTTACTTACCAAACAACTACTCCACATCACAGCGGTCTGCTTTAAGATTAAGCAGAGCTCTTGCACTTCCGGATCCATGAAGTTTTCGATAATTTATAATTTTTTTAACATGAAACTTCAATTAAACCGGTCACAAACTGCACGAGCGCTGGCGAAAAAAAAAATGAAAGCTTTTTTTTTCTTTTTTATTAATTTGACAGACTGACAGTCAGGTGGTGAAAGATGCTGAGTGTTCAGCAATCTGAACCAGCTTACTGGTTTTCAGTAAAAACAAACCAAATTGCTGATTTTCAGTAAAACGTCATATTGCTAATAGCTAATAGCTAATCATTTTGCTGAAATCATTGATCGTTACTTGGTGTGTATATATGCTGTTATCAAGATAGTCTATATCACGTTATATAAGTTGTAGTGTGAACGGGGTGTAAGTGTGTACACAGAAAGAAATCTTGTAGTAAAAACTACCATTTTACCTGACTACGCCTATCTTTAAAACTAACATTAAATTTCAGTCAAATTTACTGGTAACACCTTCAACGTTTGTGGTATATTTGACAGACCTCATATTGATATCAACCGCACCATGGTTGATCTAATCACAGGCATGGTAAAATCAAACGCATTTATAGTCAGCTGAAAATTGTTGGTGATTTCGCTCAATTCAACCCTCGAAATGGTAGTTTCTACTGCGACTTTTTGTTGCGTGTACCAAAACCTTATTTTCGGTAAAATGAAAACCTGATTTTCGTTAATCTTATCTTAGCGTGTGTACGATCAACCTATTTTATAAAATATCGATCCAGTAAAACATGGATCGAGATCGCCCACTGCTACACCACAGTTTTTAAAAAGGTGACCGTTGAGCCTGAATATAACTACCTAGGACGTAAATACTGCTGTACGTAATATTTTGTGCAGATATCGGATATAAGGGATATCCTTCGTAGATATTTTCATAGTCCTGTGATCGACACCGACTTCATTTATCCATACGTACAGATTCCAGACGAAGGATTAAATCATGGCAACTTATACCAACCGCGCCAACTCGAACAAATTTAAAGCGAGTGAGTCATCAAAATCGACAGAGCCGACAGGTAAAAACTCGTTGCAATCGAAGCGAAAATTCGACGAACAATATGCTGTTATCGTGAAATTGAAAGATGAAACCAAACAGCTCAAGGAGGCCCTTGTCTCGGCTGAGCTTCTTCTAAATCAGCAGGGAAAGCTAATGATAATACTCGAGGAGGAAATACTGAATTTTCAGAAACAGAACAGAACAATCCGAGCATCTGAGGCAGTCGAAATTGATGAGATGAAAAAGGTTACATCTATGCTGCAATCCTTTCTGCAGAACAAGGCTGAGGCACTAAATTCAAATAAACCGGAAACCGACAACGCCGGCCGAAACATTGAACAACACAAAAAGGAGATGAATGATCTACAGAGAAAATATTATTGGCTACTTGAGTACAATGCATCCCTGCATATTCGGGTATGAATATTGCGAACGATTCTGTCCTTTGATAATTATTTATTTTATTTGCACAGCAAGCGGAATTTGAATATGATTTCTATGTAATGTCTCAAAACAAAGACCGTCAGGCCAATGAGATTGCAGAAAAGGATATTTCACTGGCGGAGAACATTCGTGAGTTAAAAACCCTTGCGGAACAAGTCGATGATTTGACGGCCCAATTGGAAACTGAGCGATCGGCTCGGGCAGAGTTGGCCAGCGAGAAAGATCACATACTTAGCGATCTGAAGCTGCTTCACAAACGTCACCAACAACTTATCGATGAGACTCAAAATAGGTAAGTGTCTAGGAGTTCGCAGTTCAACGAATAACTAATGATGAAAGAACTTCCAATGTTTTCAGACGCATTGCCAAGAATAAAGCAACGGTTGCAACCAACGAGTCACTTAATAAGCTTGAATCACCGGCAGAGCAATCCTACATGCAACCGATTTTGCGCTGTCCGCTATGCAATAGATCTTATGATGACATCAGCTCCCTGCAGAATCACGTTGAGGATTGCTTCGGAGAGGAATAAACCTGTTTTCTAGCTTCGTAGCTCACGGCAAACTAGTATTAGGAAGGAACTGTCCAACGGATCAGTGGAGAATCACTATGAAACAAGGACTGATAGGGACTAGTTTAAATCTTGTTTTCTCTTAAATTTTAGAGATTTTTTTTTCATATAACTTTAAACTGAATTAATGGACTGATAGCATTAGGAGTTGCTGAATAGTGACAAAGCGATACCGCATTAACCATACCTCGTTCTTTTAACTACTTTTCTAAGAGATAAACAAACACACAATTGGTTGAAGAAATGGCTGAAATCGCTTGCGAACTAAAATTCTCCATCGAAAACTTCTCGACATCGAAAGTTGCTTCCAAGAAACCGTAGTGAAATCATATAATTACTGTAAATACAATCACACCATAGAGAGCAGACAATACAGGTCTTATTGAGCCAGTCAGGGCAATTTACTTTCCCGATGTAAAGGCAGTTAAAATAAACTCATCATAAAATAATTCAAAAGCTCATGTTTCATTTGCCAAAGCACACCCGGTACAATCTTAGTGCCCGAGTGCTGCCATTATTTCTAGGTGGCAACATGCAAGCCCTGGTTAATAATAACCCTCCATGATTGCGGCCCTCGTTCGCTTTCCCGGCAAGTCACGAGCAGATAGGCTATTCAGAGGATCTTGGCTTTGCATCATAAAATTGTAGCACTTTTCCAGCACGAGGCAGAGAGTGGCAGTAGTGTGATTAATTATAATTTTCGTTTTTCATAAAATCCTATGCCTCATTGAGGTTGACTTTGCGTATTCAGAAATCTGATCCTTCTGTTCTGTTCCTTTGCAGGCTTTAATGAGTAGTAAGTCGACGATGAATGCGTAATATTGCCCCACAGAAACCCACCTTGCCTGAAGGCTGAGGAGAATGTTCCATCGGGAAACTGCGATTAAAAAACCTAATCTAACCGAACAAAAGGCAGACAAATTACCATGATGTGTCATGTTTCTAGAAAGTGATATCCTCCATTTGGCAGGCATTTTCCCACGTCCATTGTTGGGTGGTCGCAAAATGGAGGTTATTATACTCTGCATGATCCCGATTCTTATTCTATTACCCTATGCCGAGACGGTCCGGGGCGGAATAACAGTTTTTACAGTGCCTCACTCCTTCCTTCCAACCCGACGTTCTTTTAAGGTGTATGGGGTTAATTTTTCTCATGCGATCACTGCCACAACGAGTGAGTATGCACGAGCTGAGCACGGTCGTAACACTTTGTTATAGTGTAATTATCTGCGCTAATTAAAACCGGAGCACCGGAACGCTTTCGGAAAACATGCGAAACTATTATCGGAAGTTTATGGGTAGACAGGATATAAGATTGGGGTCGAGGAAGTGAAGGGTAACGATACTTATGGTGATGTGAACTTGAGATTAATGGCAGCTTGAGAGATATGGCAAATAGAACATTTTGCATGCTCTATGTTTTAAATGCTTATTTTATTATTATGCATGGGTTGGGACTTGGTTTCATATCCACATTTATGACATGTATTTCTCGATACATTTCTCAATCCATAATCGATGCTGACCTTCAAGACATGAGTTTACACTTGCAGATCATTTCGAAAGATTTTTTATACCCGCCCGAATAAAAAATACAATTTAATCCATGGTGGATATTATAAAACTAGAAAAAGTTTTCTAGTTACACCTATTGAAGAATCCAAGTTGAAAAAAGAAGAAGACACCAAGTGGTGATAAATCTGACAGCTCCCATGTGAAAGTATAGGACGAACGTTTTAAAATGCTTCTAATAAACTCAAATGAAAGTTTAATTAAAAGCGGTTTGTTGTATGATGTAAGAAAAATCCTAAACTGCACAATAGGGGCATTATTTTGATTGATTTTTTATTTTGCTGAAAATGTCTTTATTGAGTAGTTTTGGATTTTTCTTACATCATACAACAAACCGCTTTTAATTAGAATTTTATTTGAATTTTTTATAAGCATTTTAAAATGTTCGTCCTATACTTTAACATGGGAGCTGTCAGATTTATCACCACTCGGTGTCTTCTTCTTTTTTCAACCTGGATTCTTCCATAGACATTCAAGTAATAGACCGGACAACGTGAGTCTGGCACAGTTGATGTATCCAAAACAACTGTCAAATCGTATGGGAAATGCGAGGAAAATGTTGGGTTTGGGTACAACATGGCGGCACGTTGTCCGGTCTATTACGTGAGTGTCTATCGGACGGCACTCATAGACGAATCCATGTTGAAAAAAGAAGAAGACAGCGAGCAGGGATGCCAGGTATTTTTTTCAAATGTCTGTGATAAAAATTTTAAATGTCTGGGAATATCTTTAATAGTCTGTATTTTTTTGTTTACAAAATTAGACTTCTTTCAACTAAAATACAAAAGCGAGTTATGTCATTTTCTCTTTTTTAATTATGTAAACATTTCCGCATCTATTTCTTGGATTATACCTTACACTATTGTTTAATATTTTTAAAGTGACACTGAAGCATAGATGACACAATTTTCCTAGGGGTGCGACATTTATCCATTCATAGTGGATAAGTTTGATTTATCCATGATTCTTTTAATTTTACACAATAACTCTCATTAATCTAAATATGGTGAAATAATGTCTGCTACTTTCGATTATTCACGATTTCATCCGATTCGATCGGATTTCATCCGATAAGGTCGTTAGAGTCACGATTTTGATCAATTTTACTTGATCGTGTACGTTCATTATGGCAGCTACGAAAACAATCAGATTTGTTGCTTGATTTTACCACCGCTTATATGGATTGTTTCAAACAAATTTTAGTATGATTCAAACTGAATTGCTGTTTGAAAATAACAATCGAAAACTGTTGAAACAACAAACATTTCCGTTTACAATCACCTACATTTTTCGTGTAATTTGAAGAATATTCTCGTTGCAGTTCAAAACCGGAAAAAATCACTCGTGCAAATCAATTTAACAACAACAAAGTGTCGCATCTAGTAGTGCTGTGGAGAAAATCAGATGCGCTGTACAGCGCACTAGATGCGCCACAATGCAAACATTGGCAAATAGAGTAAAATTGTTTGGCGCTAGTGGGGTTTTCCGGTTTTCAGCCTACATCTGCGAGTTAAAGCTGAGATCACACTGTTTGACGAAACGCCAAATATTTGGCAAATTTGGTCAAATATATTTGACCAACGTGTGATCGCCAAATATATTTGACCTAATAATGCTATGGCAAATGTTTGGTTTGTGTTTGTCATTCCAATTATTTGATAATTTGTCAAATAGTGTGATACCCTTTGACAAATATATTTGCTCAAGTCTAACAAATAATTTATTTGACACTCTGGATATTTTTGAGTGGTAAACATGTGCAAATTCATACACAGAGAAAAATAAGCCAATTCATACACAGAAAAAATCTGAAAAAAAAATCCGCCCATGTTATCATGATTCTGTTCACGAATGAAGAAACATAACCACAAACCATTCCAGGACCATTTCGCTTATTGTTGACAACCGATTCCGTATTTGTTATAACGTATACGATATTTACCCTTAGCAGAAATATAATAAGCCTTGCGAAATTTAAGCAGATACAGTTCGGTCAAGTAGCGAAAACGAATGTTGTTTTGTGGAAATATTAACAGATTGCTAAGAATTTATTTCAGAGACCTTAAATATACCAAAGAGCTCAATGAAATCCTCCAAATATTTTTTTTCAAGACTGCAGGATGCCTCAGGAATTATTTTGAAGGTCTTCAACAGTTCAAAAGTTTAAATCACGTTCCGTTTTTTAGAAACCAGTTAGCTCAGAAACTATTTCCAAGTCCTTTAGGGTGTCAAAGATTTGCAGAAAGTCCTATGCATAATTTAAGACTTCAAGATGAACAGTGATTTCATGCAGCATAATAACAATCAAAGTCCTTCCTTAGCTCAGTCGGCAAAGCCGCAGCTACAAAGCAAAACTATTTGGATGTGGCTTATACTTGCCACACAATCATACTAATGCAAAAAATTTACATGGCATTGAAAACTTTCAATTAATAACTGAGAAAGTGCCATAAAGCCAAAATGATAATGAACCATCAATTCAAATCACACCTGTCATATATTGTTTCACGATTCAAATTGCTCAGCACTTATTTCATAGAGCTAAAGGATATGAAAGATCTTGGAAAAGTTCATTCAATATTTTCTCAAAACTTCACAACGATCAGGAATTATTTTCTAGACCTTGTATGTATCATCCATTCAAGTCCCGTATCTCTGATATTTCAACTTCTCTGAAGTTCAGTGAATCGATATCCTAAGTTTTGAGGATTTATCTTTAGTTTCGGGGACTTCTCTGAATTTCCTTGATTCTCTGAAATTAAAATGGGTTATTTGAAATTTTTGGGACTTCCTTGCGGATTTAGAACTTCACTAAAGTTCTCGAGCTTTAACTGAAGTTCTCGGGAATTGGTTTTTCCCAGTTCTCAAAAGTTCTTTTAACTTCTCTGTAATTCAATTAAATTCTCGGAACTTTTTTGAAAACCTCGGTACTTAGTTGGAATTAATTTTTTTAAGTTTTACAAAAACTTTCCAAATTAATTACAATACTGTTGTAATTTTAATTTTTGTTGTAATTGCTTGAATTGTTGTGTATGCTTGAAGACCACTATACAAAACAATATAAACAACAACCTGGTAGTTTTCAGTTCGATTTCAAATTCATCGTGGCGTCGGAAGAGTAAAAAAATTGGTGGAAGGATTTAAAATTAGATTCTAGGCGTTGAATCTAATTTTAAATTATTGGAAGATCCAATAATTATGTCACGCAGTATGGGGAGAGGCGGGGTTCGGGAATATTCGAATGTGTAAGTTTGTTGGGCTTAACATTACTATTAGCGGGCGGATAGTCATGAAGAAAATGAACGTATCTTTTGGTTCAGGAAGTACTAGCACTCCGGTACCAAGCTTGGTCTCAAGCTTAATGATTCACACTAACACACCCTCAAATATTGTGTGAAAATAAAACCTAGGGGTTCTACAACAGTGAACCAATTCCAAATTGCTAGTTTCATATTGATCGTTGGTGCTATTATTGGAACAAAAAAAAATATCAACAAAACTAGTCTTTGATCGATCCCAAATTATGTGATGACAAATTCATTCTCAACAATTCCGGAATCAAAAATCTTATTCACATAAAAATTTAACTGATCCCAAGCATATTTAAGTATATTTAAATCAACCATATTCTGAAGTTGATTTAAGCATATATTCGCAATCTAAAAGTACGTTCACACTACAGCTTATATTACGTGATAAAGAGTATCTTTATATCAAATGACATGTACATTATTTCCAGTGAAAACTAGATGTATAGTTGTTGATATCAAGGTACTCTATATCACGTAATATAAGCTGTAGTGTGAACGTACTATACAAATATAGTTGATTTTAGATGAAATATCATCGATTGAAATATACTTTTTTCCGTGTATATGCAATCATTTGCAAACAGCATAATACGTAAATCAAATGTTTTTAACGAAAGTTGGACAAACAATCGATTGACATATTTGGCCAAACAATTTTGAGTCAAACATTTGCCAAAACTAATCAAAGTGTGATAGCGTGGACAAACAATTTTGCAAACAGCATTATTTGGCAAAACTTAACGAGCCAAATATTTGGCGTATTGTCAAACAGTGTAATATTAACTTTTGACTCGATAATTTGGCCTGGTATGTGATACCACACCACATCGCTTTCCTTTTCGCTCCTTATTTCTGATTGGCCAACACGGTTACTGGCAAAAACCCATTAATGGGTACTATAGTACTCACTTTCACTATAATCGCCACTCCTCATTTAATGGGTAAACGTGAATAACCCATTAATGAGTACGGGCCACTTCCGTCAAAAAATTGGTTATTTTTTACCCATCAGGGTAAAATTTTTTTTTTACAAAATGGGTAAAAAACACCCATTTTTGAATCATGAATAGATAAATTGATAATGAAATCGTGTGCTTTCGGAAAGTTATCCGTTGGAAATAAAAATAGTCGTACACTCAATCAAATAATCTTAAGAATTTTATAAGGTTGAACTTACGAACGATGCTATGGAATTTCATAAGGCATCCATTTCATATGAATGGATTTTGTTTCACATGACGTTGTTCTTGTACGCTTTTAAGCTTTCCTGATTACAAGCGTTGATATATACTAGTGGGCAAGTCACTGGCACTGGCAGTTTCTTTCGAAGCTCTTCCATTTTTCAAACAATCTGAAAATGGCGGTTTTGGAAATTGATTATTTTAAATATATTTATTCATATATTTAGGAATCTTTTACATACCAACTGGATCAACTATCCACTTTTACTCAGCTTATTTGTTTAATTGCCTTTGTTGGCAGATTTCGGACCGGATTTATTTGATTCAAGACTTAACTGAATCGCAACGCACAAACGACTGAAGAGAGTTAAATAATTTTCACAACTATTTTTCACCCTTTTTTTTTTCCTGCTAATAAGTTCTCACCGATGGGTATTTTTTCACCCATTTTAGCAAATCAAATTATACCCATTGTTTGACATTTACGTGTGGTGTTGAAAAATTGTATTTTTTCACCCATTAATGGGCTTTAGCCAGTAACCGTAAAGCTGACAGCCAATGTTGCCAATGGACACTCTAAACAAAATATACTTAAATAAGTTTAACTCACAATAATCGATGAAACTTTTCAAAAATCGACTATATCGAAATATCCAGGGATCTGGCGTACAGAGATATTCCTGTAGTCAACATCTCTAAAAACCAAACGTCAAAAGATTCATTGTTTGTAAACAATGCTGGCGTTCTTACCCGTAGTAACAAACGTCAGAAGGGCCTTATTCAAATAAGGCCCGTGATATGTTGCATACTGTCAAACGCTACACGCAAAAAAAAGTCGCAGTAGAAACTACCATTTCGAGGGTTAAATCGCAGACAGACGTTCAAGCTCGAACAAAAGAATTCAAATTTGTTGTGTAAAATTTCATCTTGCACAGTAGCGCCGCCTTGTGAACTAATTGCTACATTAAAACTAACAGTTTGACTGGCAACCCATTTTTCCCTTACCAATCAAAACAAATCTGTGGCGCCATCTATTAGCTTATTGCTACTTGATATCTCGAGGGACGCCATGTTTTTACACAGCTTAATGAGATGAAGTCGAACGTCTGTCTGCGGTTAAATTAAGCGCAATCACCAACAATTTTCAGCTGACAACAAATGCGTTTGATTTTACCATGCCTGCGATTAGTTCAACCATGGTGCGGTTGATATCAAAATGAGGGCTGTCAAAACTACCATAAATGTTGAAGGTTTTACCATAAACGTAGTAAATTGGACTGAAATTTTATGGTAGTTTTAAAGATAGGCATAGTCGGTTGAAATGGTAGTTTCTACTACAAGAATTTTTTCTGTGTAGCAAATAGGATAGGGTTGCCAGGCCCCTGGAAATATCGGATGAAATCATGAAAAATCGTCGATTATCTTTCATAGCAATGACCTCAAAACTGGTCGATTGGAAAGAGATGCGAATCGTTTATTACGATTTCGTTCGATGAAATCCGATAATTTGGTTAAATCGGATTTTTTTAGAATTTTTTAAATTTCATCCTGTTTGGACTAGACATTTTGATTAAACATCATTTCTTTTCTAAATCTGAGATAATCCGGAAGAGTCGCGCCCCTAGCAATTTTCTATAGTTTTTTTCCCCTGTAAAGTTCTTTGTTCCAGTTTTGTATTTGAAAATCAAAATTTAGTTTTCATTTTATTAATTCAACAGACTTTTGTTTGTTTCAACAATAACCATTGAATTACAATGAATAACAGAGTCAATCTTCCGTTACATAAATTATAAAGTTGAATTCGAAATTTGTATTTTAATTTCATTAGTAAAAAAAACTACAATGACACTAAAAGGATTTTTTTTTCGTATAGATTAAGTAGAGGGGCTGACATTTTCGATTTATACATTTGTGTTTTATTTGTATGGGAGCCACCCCTCTCAGGAAAGTGAGGTGTCTCTTATAATAATAAGAACCTTCATCGCCCCAAAAACCCCTCCATAAAATATCACGCTGATCGGTTCAGTAGTTTTCGAGTTTATCCCAAGTAACCACAAGCATTGTATTATTGCACTTAATCAACCCAAAATCAACATCGGTAATGCGGGATCGCATCAATTCAACAGTTGTCAAGTAATAAAGCATTATATAAGCATGAAAAAGTAGTGAAGCATTACCAATGCAGTAATGCTACTTTAGCAATGTCATATGGCATTACAAAAGATATAGCTTTAGTTCAATCTCAGTGGGGCCTTTTTCAGCTTTAATTCAACTTCAATGATGCACTAGACGTAATGCATATGCCTTATATATGCAGGCTATTATAGCCTCGTGGTTACTTGGGATGATTACATATATAGATTCGGTTCATTTTTATATCGATATATACCTAGATTATCTGAACTTTGGAACTATTCTGGAATTTTTCGTGGATAATTAGTAAACTTCTTAATTTTTTTTATTCTTCTTAGCTAATTTCATTTGCTCATAACTTTTACAGTTGTTTTGTCCTCGAGTGGCAACCGGCTGCACGCAAAGAAATCACTCTGCTTTGAATCAACAAAATATTTTGTTGGTATTCAAAACAAAGTTTCTATTTGTTTCAATTCATGAAAAAGTTTCAAATCAATTCAAAATTTCATTCAAATTAAACCAATAAAATTATTTTTAAAGTAATCACAGTTGTTGTGATTCAGAACAATCACATTTGTTTTTAAACTCACAACTATTAATTTATTGCTTGAACAAAGGTATTTTGTCTACCTAAGAAATCACTCTGTTTTGAATCAACAAAATATTTTGTTGGTATTCAATGCAAGCTTTCAGTTTGTTTTAATTCATAAAAAGTTCCAAATTGATTAAAAGATTTCATTCATGATCAAACCAGTAAAATTAGTCAAAGTAATCACTGCTGTGATGATATTAATTTAAATAATGCTTGATTTATAACAACCACATTTATCGTTTAACTCAAATGTTAATTTATTGTGTTTGAACAAAATATTTTTTCACTGATTTAGAAATCACTTGTTTTGAACTACAACAAAATGATTTGTTGCTTTTCAATACAAGATTTCTATTTGTTTCATTCATAAAAAGTTCTAAATCAAATTCAGAATTTTCATTCAAATCAAACCAATACAAGTTAATTAAAGTAATCACTACTAGTGTGATATTAATTTAAATAATATTTGATTTATAATAATCGCATTTATTTTTTAAACTCAATCGATTATTTTATTGTTATAAAATCGAAATATTTTTCACCCTATAATCCCCTGTTTCGAATCAACAAAATATTTTGCTGCTATTCAATACATGGTTTTTATTTGTTTTCACTTCTTAAAAAATCCAAATCTATTCAAAATTCAATTGAAATCAGACGAATCAAATTATTTAAAGTAGTCACCGCTGTGTGATATTCGTCTCAAATAATATTTGATTGATAAAAATATCTTATTTTTAAACATCATTTAAACTGAAATGGTTTAATTTATTGTATTAATAAATTATTTGTATGAGTGCACAGTTTCATAGCAGCATATTGCTGATACTGCTGCCTCGGCTTTTTCTAAGGTAAGTTTAAACAGTATAATTTGTAAAACAGATTATCAACTAATTATTCTCTTTGTAGATAGCTGGAAAAACTTCCGACTGAAGACGATTTTGAAAATAAGCTGCCATTATGACGACCTTTCCCTAACTGTTCTTCCCGGAGTCCTGCATCCAACCACGTGCTCACGCCATTTCTGCCATGTCCGATTCATGCTTTCCAACACGCCGGTCGGCTGGGGAATATAGCGCGCGATAATTATTTTTAAAACAATAAAACACGATTCTCAGTATTATAAAGCATGAAGTTTTATTTCAATCAAATGGTTTTATTGTATTAGTTCTTCGATGTTTATTATTTCAACAAATGCGTTTAGTTTATTTAACAAAATATTTTGTTTTGAACAATAAAACACGATGTTCAATTCTATAAAGCATGAAGTTTTTATTTTCAATTCAATGGGCTTCTTGAATTAGTTCATCATTGATAATTATTTCAACAAATGTGTTTAGTTGGCATAACAAAACATTTTGCTTTTGAGCAATAAAAAGTGTCTCAATGTTCAATGTATAAAACATGAAGTTTTATTTCAACTCAAAGTTTTTGTTAAATTAGTTCATCAGTTTTATTGGTCCATATATAAACCAAAATTTTAGTTGAATTGATTCCTATTTTGAATTGGTATAACTACGTATTTTTTTGCGTGTGGGCTTTAGAGCAAATGTTAGGATCACAAAAGTAATAGTATTCAAACGAGAAAATAAAATTTATTTTTTGTTATTCCGACCCAAGATCAAAAGGATAGTTGTTGAAAATTTTATGTACAATTTGAAAAAAATACTTTTGAAGATGGACAATGACAACTAACTTTTGAAAAAGGGATATTTTCATGGAAAAAGCCATTTTTTCGACATTACTTCTCAAATTATCTCGAAAACAGGCATACATTATAGAATGTTGCTCACCAAGAGCATTTTTTGTTTAAAATCACTAGAAAAATCGTATTATATTATTTAAATATTGTTGTTTATGCAAAAACAACAAATTGGAAAAATCTTGAATTTTTCTTACTTCTAAGAACTTTTTTCTTAAGTTGCTCTATCGTAGAACAATTTCTAATCCTCTCTTTATGACACAAAGTTTTTTGGATAAAAAATTATATAAAAATCGTACGTTGAACAGATTTGCTAATTGATTTTTAAGTTTAGTTTTTGATATTTTTGAAGAAAAAAATTTTTTTTTTACAGTGTACATATTTTTTTTATAAAGTCAAATTAATTAAATACAACTGCTTCTCAGACGCAATTTTATTACAACCAACGGTTTTCGAGTTATGATTTTTCGAAAAGTACGCATGACAAAACACATACGCCCTTTTGAAAAAAACGTCTTGAGTCAAAAAATTCCCTTAAACGGCGGAAAATCCATCATCACCAATTACGAAGACATGTGCAAAGTTTCATCCAAATCGGAGAGGGTCGTGCAAGATTTTGACTTATTCCGGCTGATTTCATCTGGAAACGCTCTATTGTTTCATATTTTTAAAGTGACACTGAAGCTTGAAGCATTCGCATAGATGACAAAATTTTCAATAGTTTTTTTTTTCTGTAACGTTCTTTCCAGTTTTGTATTTTAAAATCACAATTTAGTTTTCATTCGATAAATTCAATAGACTCTTTTTTTTTATTCAACAGTAACCATTGAATTACAATGAATAAGAGAGTCAATCTTCCGTTGCATAAATTATAAAGTTGAATTCAAATGTTTTACTTTTATTTCATTAGTAATAATAACTATAATGACACTAAAACGGCCTTTTTTTTGTAGATTAAGTCGAAGGGCTGTCATTTACGACTAATACATTTGTATTTTATTTGTATGGGAGCCCCACTTTCAGGGAAGGAAGAGGTCTCTTACTATCATAAGAACCATGAGTAGTATTTGAGTTTATTTTATAGATTACGTCACGCAAAGAGAAGATTTTTAATCCCCCCCCCCCTCTCGTCACGTTTTTTGTATGGACCTTAAACATGTTTAGTATGGATCGTCACGTTTTCCCCACCCCCCCCCCACCCTTTCTCCCCTTACTGTGTGACATAATTAATGGACCTTCCCATAAAGATTCTCTGAACTTTAGAAGCATTCTCGAAAATGTTGTGGATATATTGATACACTTCTTGAATTTTTTTCTGCTAAACTTCAGGGAAATTTTCCAAACGAGGTGAGATGGTTAGTAAGGAATTGTAATTCCTGCATGAGTGTGATATGAACGGTTGGGCAGATGGTGTGTGCAATATTTTAATATGGTGTCATCATCACTCATGATCATCAATATCATTATGGTCATATACATGATGTTTGTATAGACTGCTTCTTCGGTTAGTCAGTGATCATCTCTGTAATTTCAGGGAAACTCTCTCCTGATCTTCTGCACGGCTCTTTGCTAAAATGGTGGGAAGTTTCCTCCTTAACTTCAGGCAAAATTACTCATGAACTTCTTGGCAGGCACTCCTTATTTTCTTCGAAATTCACATTTAAGAACCCAACCTTACCTTCCAGAAACATTTGGTAATTTTTTTTCCTGAACATGGTTACTTTCTAAACTTCTGATAATTACCATCTTGAACTACGAGGAAAGTTTCTGCAAAACTTGAAAAAGTACTCTCCAGAAATTCTTGGAAAATCTTCTTAATGTGTTAGAAGTTTCTTCCTGAACTTCTGATACGTTCTTTTCTAAACTGCCGAAATAATCTCTTCTGAACTTTAGGGAAGTATTATCCTGAACTTTGGGGATGTTTGTTCCTGAATTTCTGAGAAACTCCTGCTTGTAATACTAGAAAGTTCCCCCTATACTTCTGGAAAGTTTCTCCCTGATTTTATCAAAACTATCTACCATAACTTCTGGGATTTGGTGAACTTTGAGAAGTTCGCGTTCTGAAATGCTGGAATGTTCGATTGGGAACTTTAAGAAAGCTCTCTAGCACTTCCAACTAAACTTTTGGTCTCTTCGCAACTTCAGAGAAGTCCTCTTGTGAACTTCTGAGGAGTTCTTCATTGATTTTTTTTTGAAAAATTCCTTCATATTTTCCTGAGCTTTCCTGAGCTTATTCTTTCCAAACTTCTGATTGCTCCCAGCCGGAACTGCGAGGAAAATTTTAATGAAACTTTGGGAAAGCCATCTCCAAAATTTTTAGGAAAATTCCCTTAAATGTGTTCTTGAAGTTTCTTCCTGGACTTTCTGAGACTCCTCTTCCGAACTTTTGGAAAGTTTTCTCCAGATATTCGGGGAACTTTGTTCCGGAACTATTGGGAAGTTTGTGCTGAAATTAGAAGTAAGTACCTCCAATGGTCCTAGAAAGTTTCATTCTTTTCTCTCAAAATAATTTTGAGAAATCATTATTTTGAAATGTTAAAATGGTCTCCTATGAGCTTTGGAAGACTAGCACTTCTGGGAAGTTCCAACTAACCTTTCGAGAAGTTTCTTCTGGAACTTCTGGGAACTAGAAATGAGAAGAAAAATTAGTATTTTCCATTTAATTCCAACTACCTTTGCTAATCTTGACAGATATGCGTATTTTGTCTACAAAGTGCAGACTTCTTAGTCCGAGACACTAAGGTCTATTAAGATGAGCAAACGTAGTTGTAATTCAATGGAAAATACTAATTTTTCTTCTCATTTCTAGTTACAGGTATTCCACTAAACAGCTCAAACTCTCTAGGATTCACTTCTGGGAAGTTATTTCCTGAACTCGAGTGAAGTTCTTTCTTCAACTTCTATGACGTAATGTTCTGAGGATTTTTTTTCCTGATTTGAGAAATTATAGATAGTACCTTTCCTGGTTAGCTCCTGTCTAAAATTTGGGGATGTTTTTTTTCTGAACTTTTGGGAAATTCAATCTTAAATTTGTGGGAAGAACTCCAAAACCTCTGCAAAATTCTAAACTTAAGAAAAGTGCTCTCCCCCACACTACTTTCTGAAGCTCTGATAAGTCCTCTCCTGATTATTGGGGGCCCACCGCTTTCGTTTCTTCTAGGATACCTACGACACTGAGAACAGAACATCCATGCTCGAACATTTTTTTCCCAATTTACTGTGTACATTTTTGAAAGCAAACCGTTGGAAAATCAGCGCCGCCTAGTCTAGGTTTCACCAAACTAAAATTGACAGACTGTCAACGACATTCAAATCTCAATGCATGTAGGTGGTACCATTAACACATGATTCACCAAAAACTAACGGAAACGAGCTGTAATTTTAAAATTGCAGTTACAGAAATTTACACACGGAGGGCACTCCAGCTTGGATGTCTGTTTTCTGTGCCTACGATATTTTAAAATATTTCAACAAAGCTTCTTACCGTATCTACTATGCTGTTCAGATCCTCGTACGTTTTAAATCCGAGCTTCAGAGAATACTACTATTTGAAATTAAAAAAAATATTTCAAATATCTGTAAAAGTCTGCAACATAAATAAAATGTCTGCTACACTAATAAAATTGTAAACTTAAAATTTATATGGTTAGAGCACATACACTTTATAAGATATCGCAAACATTACTTTTATTTGTATAAATATAAAAAATTTTAATATTACCCTTACCTTTTATAAGGTGACTCATAACACTTATAGGCGTTACAAATATTATTAATGTGTGAGCTGCCATAAAATCTATAGTTTACATCTTATAGTTAAGATTTATGTGATTTCCACACATAAGTTCAATGTTTGAGTGCACGCAGTCAAGAAGGCAACAGAAGACAATTTTTTAGTCGTCTCGACATTTCAACAGAACTTCTGGGAATTTTTGAAGGTATTTTTCACTTTAGATATATTAATCAAACAATAATTCTCCATTGTTTTCAGTTTAAAAAAACCATTAGGCTTTGTGCACAAATTACGTAACGCTAAAAAACGGGATTTTGGACCCCCTCTCCCCCCTATGTAACAATAAGTAACACGTGACCAGACTCCACCCCGATAATTACGTAACGCTTACGGACCCCCTTCCCCCCTATTTCTCAATTGTGATCAAACTATCACAAAAACTGTTATTGTTGTTGTTTTTATGTTTAATTTTCATTCGGGTAACTTGATATTAGTAAAGATTGCAAACATTAGCCAATTAATTTCATTTAAGTAACTTAAAGCTATTATAAAGATTACTGCATTTATTCAGGTAACTGGATGTTTTTAAAACTGTTACAAATATTAGTTCAACAAGTTTACTCAAATGTCTTTCAATTATTTAGAGTATCACCAAAAAAAAATTCAAAGTGTTATTCATATCACTTAAATCTAGTTAAAAGATTGCAACAGTATTTTATGCAATGCATAATATTGATCTATTGCAATTTTAATAATCTAATTAGTATTAATTTTTTTTTGTTAATATACTAATCAGAGTTTTCCTTTTGATCCGTGCAGTGCATGAATAAGGGTTGTGTAAGACTAATTCATGACGGCAAAAACATAGAACATAAGGGGCAGTAACAAATGCATTTGATGTAAGCTACACGCAGAGGAATATTGGGTGATTAAACGCAATGATTAGAATCAATGTCCTCCTTTAGAGCGCTTTTAAAACAATTAAATTTATTGTTGGTTTAAACATAAAATGGTATTGTTTGAATAAATGAAAGCTATGGGTAAGCCGTGAGTCAACAATAAAATTTGTTGGATTTATACAGAACAATATATTTCTTGGCATGTAGATGTACCGTTTCTGGACAATTGCGCTAATCGGTGATATTTACAAATCGTCATAAGATACCCTTCGTTTAGAAGATCACATCTCCGTTTATCGAACGTCTCCATTTATTGAAGCTTTAGATTTTGGTCTGAAATCAAAAGAAAGACTTCTATTTTCCTTAAAATTTCAGCTTTCTTGCACCATTTGGCAATAAATGTGTTTCTATTATGGCCACTCCCAAAAGGAATACATGCGATTTGCCATCAAAGGAACCAAAATGTAAAACTATGGCGATAACTGGTGCAGTGTTCCAGTCATGGCAAACGTGATTAAAATTATAAAAACAAAGCTTTGGCTCAGTTTTGATATTTTTCCTTCAAAATATGGATTTAAAGCTTTCATTGTACGTATTGAAAGAGGGGGTTTCGCAAAAATTTTAAAAATAGTTCTTAACAAGTATAAATTAACCCTTGGCTACTTGCTTCTTTGTTTGGCACACAGGAAATTTTATTTATTTTCAATGAATAACCACACTTTTGATTTATTTTTCAAATTGGTTATTTTGTGAGTTAACGATTTAAAAAAAACCTCTCCCCCATATGTCACAATAAGTAACGGTTGCTCAACCCCCCTCTCCCCCCTTTATGCGTTACGTAATTTGTGCACAAAGCCTTACATGAATTGGACGTACGGGAAGAGGATGCACGAGAAGAGGACGCATGGGAAGAGGACATACGTGAGGATATAATTAATGAAAAAAGGAATAATAAAATGTATAAATCTGGCAAATTCTTATATTGTCATTCATTTTATTATTATTAACTATGAATTTCATTTGATTCTTAAGCATAAACATAAGCATAAAGAACATTGAAATGGAAGTTATAAACCTCACATATAAATTTTATTAGAATCAGACACATGCAATTTATAGCACATTGAAATAAAAATTATAAACCTCACAAATACATTTTATTTGTCAAAGCAAATGAATTTTAACTAGAAATAAGAAGAAAAATTAGTATTCTCCATTTAATTCCAAATACCTTTGCTTATCTTCGACAGATACGCGTATTTCGTCTACAATGTGCAGACTTCTTCAGTGTCTCGTACTAATAACTCGACTTGACGTTATTAGTACGAGACACAGAAGAAGTCTGTACATCGTAGACGAAATACGCGTATCTGTCGAAGATAAGCAAAGGTAGTTAAATGGAGAATACTAATTTTTCTTCTAATTTCTAGTTACAGGCATTCCACTAAACAGCTCCAACCCTCTAGGATTCATAAGTTGTATGTTGTTTACACATATTTTTTATTTGTCGAGTCAAATTGCAAAAAATTATGTGGTTTCACACATAAAGTTCATACGGAAATTTGCCTCGGTGTAAATGTCTGCATCGTTAATAAAGTCTGCAACATAAATTAAAAGTCTACAAATTCACAGACATGTCTGTAAGTATGGCATCCCTGCACAAGTTACAAGTGCTTTCTCTGTAAATGGGACAGCGGAGCACGTAAGGGCCTGTTCATAAACCACGTAGACTTATTTTTGAACATCTCAACCCCCCCCCCCTTCGTAGACTTTTCTACATACATTTTTTTTGTGTGGAGCGTAGACTTTTGCCAAAGCCCCCCCCCCCCCTCCTTGGACCAGAAAAGTCTACGTGGTTTATGAATAGCCCCTAATTATGTTCAAAACGACAGGCCAAAGAAAGAACGAGAGAGAGAGAGAGAGATGGGCGTATTCTTTCGAATTTCTGTTTTTTCTTGCATTTCAGCACTTTTTCCAAAAACCAGCATTACTTTCTCATTTTTCAACCAATTTTCACCATGGAGCCTTAATTTTCTTTGTTTTTTCTGTGGCTTCAAGTTAAATATGCAATTTTTTTTTTGTTGACGGTATTTTTGTATTAATCATATGATTAGCACAATTTTTTTTACAGATCCCAAAAAAAAAATCGCTACAATATATATACTTATAAATAGCGTCGAAACTATAACTCCTAGAAGATTGCAATGTTCAAAAGATCAGTATTAAATTTAATTTTGTTTCATTTGATGAGTAAATAAATACTGTATTCGATGAAATTTGTACACACAAAATAGGTCACCAAAAAATTTCCTGGAGCTCGATTCTTTTCAAACTTTCTGGAAATAAATTACTACTAAATGTTTAAGTTTTGACATCATTGGTTCATTGAACCTCTTCTCCCAACCCAAATTCCCGCACCTTTGCCTTGACCCCTTTCGTCAAATTTTGGGCAATGATAGGACCGACTTGCTTACTTACTTTTAACCACACTTTCTTTAGTTCAAGTTCATTTTCTATCAGCTTTGGAGTTTTAACGAGCTTTGCCTTCATGATTGCCCAAAATTTTTCAATTGGGCGAAGTTCCGGAGTGTTTGGAGGGTTGACGTCTTTTGGTACAAAAACTACATTATTATCTTTGTACCAGTCTAAGACGGGTCGGGCATAGTGGCAAGATGCCAAATCCGGCCAAAACAGTGTCGGGCCATCGTGAGATCTCAAGAAGGACAGAAGTCGTTTTTGGAGGCATTCGTCCTTGTAGATTTGTCCGTTGACGGTCCCAGAGGTGATGAAGGGCTGACTCATTTTACCACATCCGCAGATCGCTTGCCAAACAAGGAATTTTTTGGCAAATTTCGACAGTTTCTTCTTCCGTACACTCTCCGGAACGGCCAACTTAGAGGTGGCGACGTAGTGTTCCTGTCCTGGCATTTGTTTGGTGTCGGCTTTAATGTAGGTCTTATCGACCATCACAATGCAGAACGGTTTTGTGAGCCACTCTCTGTACAGTTTTCTTGCACAAGTTATGGCCACCGAGTTCTGTTTATCGCTCCGGTTCGGTGCCTTCTGGACCTTGTACACATGTAATCCAGAACCTTTTTTTTTTGCACAAAACAAACTGAAACTTTCGCTTTTTTCGCAACGAATGATCGAAATGTGAGGATAACGCCTAAATTGGTTCAATACCATCCTGGCCTTCTCCGGATTTGATGTGCCACGTTTTTTGCCACCACCATTTTTACGCTTGGTTGTCTTACGGTCCTTGAACATTTTGATCACATGAGATACGGTTGAATGTGCGATTCCGAGTTGTTTTCCGATCCATCGATGAGAAGCGTTTGGGTTTTCGAAGTGAGTGCCCAAAATTTGTTGGCGCACTATTTCTTCATTCGAAGCCATCACTGAAATCACTCAACCGATTTTCACGAAACTCATTAAACAATTGACACAACACAATGAAATACATTCAGTTAAAATTTCCATAAGTTTTACCAACACGCTAAAAAGTTACGAACAATTGCGTGTGTCCAAATTTAATCGAATACAGTCTTCACTTGATATTGAATCACACGCGTTAGAGATATTCCATTTTAAGTAAATGTGTTTTTGTTCATTTATAAAAAAAACTCAGCTTGTATTCATATCTCGAAAGCTGTCCTATTTTTTTTAACGGCTTTTTTGAATTCTGCATAAAGTTTCACATTAGAAACATTAGTCGAATTATAAAGTTCATCACTTTGATTTATTTTGTTAACTAGTGTAATGCTTCATGAAAGCTATTTTGCATTCCAAATGCTTATTACAGGTTACAAGCATTTAAATAGCATTTGAAATCCAAGTTTTCAACAGAACGCATTCAAGATGCTGATTTTATGCTAATATAATGCGTGTAGCATCTGTAATGCAGATTAAGGGTTGATTTACTGCATATGCTAATGCTAATTGGTTATCTGGATAATATAGCCTCGAAGAGGCAGTAGTATTCCAAAAGATTTGTTCATTTATTTTTAGGCGCTCCCAGCTGACTCAAATCTTATCAGCAACAATGGCGCTGAGTAGCTTGGTTGAAGGAAAACAACCAACAAATATTTGATGAACTTTTCAGGCATGAGGTTTCGCTGACGTTATAACTACTGCAGAAAAATACCCGATGATGGTAATTCAGCCTTTTTACCATACAAGAACTTTTCAAACAATTCCCCTTTTACCCAAGAAAATGATGGCATCCTTCCAAGAAGATAAAAAAAAATCCTCTAACAATGCGGCAAAGATAACTCACAGAGAGATCGTTCCTCCTACTTTGTGTTCACTGCAGCAAACAAATCTACACATCCTTTTCCCCGCCCCCCGGCAATGCCGCTCTTGCTTCTTGCCCGTTCTGTTCGGTGCAAAGTCATAAAATTAATTCGTGCTTAGTTTCACTCGTAATTCTTTCACTGCTGCTTGTGAAACTGGGAGGAGGCCACCCTCCCTGACTTTGAGGCGGTTGATGTTTTCGAGTTATTCTCATTCTGCACGATGTGTGAAATTCTAAGCAGGGAGCCTTGTCTTGTATTCAAATCATCTCCTCGCGATGGAAGTGTTCGTTCCTCCGAATGCTACCAACATTGTCTTTATTTAATCCTTAATGCGTCCGTTTTAAATTTCCATGAAGAATGGATCGAATTCCCAACTACAGAATCGATACTACCGGCAAGGCCCAACCGAAGGCTTCTTCTGGCTCAATGTCGACTCTCCGGAATGACTCCACACGAGCCTGTTCGATGTGTGCCACAGCATCAAGGATGAGAACGTGATCGGGCGTGATTGAGACCGTCAAGCCTTCTCCGGTATTCCTGGCACGTTTCAATTGCTACTGCTTGGCCCGGTCTGGGCGTCGTCACCGTCGTCGTCGTCGATGTCTGAATCTCGCAATGCGTCGTTGGCGCAGGTTGTGCATTAAAGCAAGGACGATTTGCTACCAGTTTCGGAAGGCATTACGGGCGTGTACGAAGCCCCCATCAATACTTTAATAGCGCATAGAGATTTCTTTCCAAAGCCGAAACGACAGGAAAGGTACCTTCTCAACAGCACCATGCTCATGGCTCGTCTCGTATAAATTATGTATAAATTTCGCCCTTTTACAAATAGATCAGCGAGAATTGGGAAAGATTTATTGTGATTGAATAAATTGAAATATGTGGCAGAGATGATGGTGCATTTGTTCGGCAATAATCATAAATCACGACAGATCAATGGAAGGAAATCAGACGAGGAGAACAGTTTGGACTGAGTTCGTCCCGAACAGGTCAATTTGAAGTCATTAATTGTTCGACAAATACTGAACAGTAATGCACCGAGTGGAAGAATGCAAAAAATAAAACATTCCAATTCTTGTTTGTGAGCTGATTCTCTGTTCTATTCAATTTCATCCCTGACCGTACAGCAACGACCGGAGAACATGCCCGTCCATCTTGATTAGGCAATTGGATGGTTTTCTCCTGAATCAAACACCACTCTGCAGCCACATAGAGCATGTGCTCGATTCTCGTTTCATTTTTTTTTTCTCTATTCTAGTTTTTGCTCAGTCAGGTGAATTTTCCTCCCCTCATGGAACTGGCAAAAAAAAAAAACATGCATCACATGAAAAGAGCTCACTGCAAAGCTATTTTCCGGGGAAAGACATCATCATCGTTTTGCACTCTAGTTGCCGTGTCCTTCCCCTTTCCGACGTCTGTTTCGGTTGCTTTTTTTTTGTGACGGAATGAAATTCATGTTCATGTGTTTCCCTGATCTCTTCCGGTTGGAGAATGTGTGAATCTAAATTCGAATCGAATGGCCAGTTTGGTATTTTCTCCGTTTGGAGCCACACTGAAGTTTATGTTTCTTTTTTGTGTATGTGCACAAACAACCAGTGAAGGCGAGATGAACCTTCGGTTTAGGATGCGAATGAATGAGTGATATTTTTTGTGCTCTGATGAATTATATCAATTCTGGAATCGAAATTGAGGTGGCAGCTTTTGTGCAGTTTTTTCTCATTTTATTTTCTGCCAGCTGACAGTTGGACGCTGAAATATGAACAGGACAAACAATCAAATGTTGATTCAAGGAACAGGAAATAAAAGTTTTGTAAAAGGAGTGCATAAGAAGTTTTTTTCAATTTTTTGGTCGAACAAATGCTTAGATTAATCTCGTTCTACGACATCTTTTTGAAGAATAATTAAGGCATCTAGGCATCTGGTATCGTAATGATGATATTAAATATGATAGAATGATTTTATTGGCTTGAACTGTATAGGGTGGCAAAGAAGAAATGATACACTTGAAAATTGTTATCAAACTTAATCAGGATTGCATTTCTCACTCATTGCACTTTCAAATACAAGTTGAATATTAAACATACATTGTGTTTTGTAAAGTTCAAATCTTTCCATATTATATTTAATCACGGCACGAAACAGCTTTTCAAAATTACTGCAAGCCCAACGCACAACCTCTTGCGCCATTTGATCCCAAATCTCAACTCAACGAATCTCACATGAGTCCAAACGCACGTGCATCAAGTCGCCCAGTTTTCCAAGCATGTATCCCTACACGGATAGAAGGAAACAATAAATTTTCTGCGTTATACAATGCACATAAAGGGAATGCTAGATTCGGCAGAAAATAATGAGATATTTCATCTAAATTTAAGCCACATAACGCCTAAATCTAGTCTGTTGTATGAAAACTTGCAAACATTGTTGTATGGCGCATGGAAGATTGTAAACAATTTCGTTGTTTACGCCTACTTGGCTTGGAATTAAACGAGGTAGTAAAACTTTACGCGCATGTTAAAATAAAGTATTCTTCTGTGTGTAGATACTGAAGTCCACATGAATTGATGCAACGTGGTAAATTTAACTTACACCACTGCTGAACAACAACTGTGTTATGCGCTGGAGCTGAATTCTGTTGGATACAAAACACTGCCCAAGTAACCACGAGGCTGTAATAGCAAGCATATATAGGGCATATGTATTGCATCTAGTGCATCATTGAAGTTGGATTAAAGCTGAAAAGGGCCCCACTAAGATCGAACTAATGCTATATCTCTTGTAATGCCATAAAACATTGCTAAAGTAGCATTATTGCATTGGTAATGCATCACTACATTCTTAAGCTAATCTAACGCTTCATTACTTGACAACTATTGAATTGATGCGACCCCGCATTATCGATGTTGATTTTGGGTTGTATAAGTGCAATAATATAATGCTTGTGGTTACTTGGGTGTCCTCTCTAAAAAGTTTCTTAGCACAGGGAAGTAAATGATCTTTGATAACGTGTTGTAAACTCTTTGTTTGTTTTCACACCCCTGTCTTTGAACTAAAGGGGTTATTTACCTTTCGAAGATATTGCACCCCAAACGATCACCGCAGAAGCACTTTGGTGCCGTTTGCCAGCTGGTATTTCACGAAGACCTGCTCCATTTACACGATCATCTAGTTTGTTCAGAGCAGTGCTGAAAATAGTCATTTTGACCCGTTGCACTAAACTCGTTTCAGAAGCGGATTTTCACAATAGCAAGTATGAGGAAACTGTTGTGCTTGATTAGTTTCATAAATTTGGTTCACAGTGTATTGTTCTAACTTTAACATTAAAACTTAAGACGCGAGAGCGCAGTATTTCAATATTCAAATGATGAATATCATTTGAATATAACAGTGAATATAATACTTTCTATATGCCAGCTAGGGTTTGTCAAGAGCTACAAGTTTATCAGGCACCGTATTCATACATACAGCTGTTGAACCAAGTTTTCGTTTGATTTATTCAATTGCACGAAATGACTTTTTACAGCACTGGTTCAGAGAAACTTCCAAAGTAAACAATTTTTCATCCGAAGAAACCATGGGTTGACCGGCGTGCGTCCTAAGCAGCGCCCACGATCTGGCAACTCTGTCGGCAATATTCGTGCTTTTCAATCCGTATATCCTCTGTTTTTCAATAAACCTTTCTCCAAGGTCCCGTTGCCATATTTTTTGCACGGATGTGTGGTTCATTTTAATTTCATACGCCATTTTTCTCGGCGAGGATTCCTTCAAAGTTGCCCCTTCACTACTTTGACCGCTGAGAAGTTCGTAGACTATGTTTCTCACCGGGTTTTGCCTTAGGAACGACAGTGCCAATCTCCTTGAAACACTCTATGGTCCTGTACACAAACAGTCTGCTCAACTTCAAATGCGACAGCTTCCGTCTGATATTCACGTTTGTACATCCGTCAAGATCCGAATTTGTTCTCGACATGAATCCAGTTTTGTTTTCGTAAATTAAAGAACAGAAATACAGTTTGTTGTTAACGAATGAACTGATAACTAGTTACCGTTTCAAAACGTACACAAGGGATTCACCAATACTGGGACCACGAGTGACGTAACTTTCATATTGCCACCCTGTATAGTTGGAAGTGTGGCAATAGCATGGATGAACATTATACTATTGATAAACGGTTTTCGTTCCGTTTCAGATTCATTTTAACGTCGGTGGGTAGAGATGAAAGTTTTCGTATCATAACTTATGATACGGCTCATTTTACAGAGTGTGTTTGAAACGCTACCTTAAGCCATGATAATACATTAGTGCCTGAAAACTCTGATCTCGTTTACCTTCGGCAGGGAAGTTAGGCGATTGGTCCCGGCCATATATTGATGAGAACGAAATTTAGGGCGTAGGTGCCTCCTTCCAGTGGTACACCAGCCTTAGGTTAAAATCCTTAATTTGAAAAAAGAAGACGAAGAAATAATTTTATTTCAGAAGGTTTGATTTAATCTGATGGTTGCATGAATATTACTGGGATAGACGGCACCCAAAAATTACAGGATAAGTGGAAACTTCTGCTTTCCAGCCTATCCTTTAGCGAAAATGATCGAGTGGAAGAATTATCTGTGCCAAGAAACTGTGCCTTCTTTTCAAATCTGAGTCTTATTCAACTATTCAATATGAATACTCTTTAACTGTTCTTTAGGAACATTATTTAAAAATCACGCCCAAGTGATTCGTATGGCGACGGGCATGGCGAATTTAAATCGCCGATTTTAGATTCTGCACCTTGCTTTAAAGTGAAGCTTTTATATCATGCTTCATGGTGGTGAACAGGACAGAAGGATAGCTCAATTTTATCGACGCTAGCTTTTCAGGTTATTGTTGAAACATCATTAAATTTATTGAAAGCTTAATAATTCTTTAATTGAAATCAATAAAAACTACAAAAATGCAATACGTTACAATATGTATTTAACAATAACGATTGAAAACTGTGGAAGACGAACATACATAATGGGACAATCTGGGAATTTTTAGGTACACCAAACTGTCCTTAAGTTCAAAATATAAGATCTAAAGTAATAACAGTAGTTTTTGAGCTATATATGGC
Organism: Aedes japonicus; assembly: GCA_034211315.2. NCBI lineage: Eukaryota > Metazoa > Arthropoda > Insecta > Diptera > Culicidae > Aedes > Aedes japonicus. The sequence continues at coordinate 17,782 of JASCZW010004107.1, read as the reverse complement.
GACCATATGTATTCAAACATATTCAATGAACCTTTTGGAAGGTCAACAGTTTTTATTTTATAATTTTGAGATCTTCTAGGTAATCCAAACCGTCCTGGGTTCAGAACTTGAAATCTACGATAGTAGCAGTTGTTGTTTTGGCCTACACAAAGTTACGTCACGTATTCAAGTGTATTCAGTGAATATTTTCGAACGTAATAATACACAATAAGATACTCTTGGGATGGTCTAGGTCATCGAAACTGTCTTGGCATTCAGAACATAGGGTATAAAGTTATAACAGTAAATTTTAGGCAATACAAAGTTATAAAAACTATTCAAACATATTCAAATAATATTCTTAAAGTCAAAACACATTATAAAGCAGTATGACATGTTCCAAACTGTCCTTGAGATCAGAACATAGGACCTACAGCTGTAACAGAAGCTTTCTGGGTTTTGGCAAAGCTACGAGTATTGAAACACATTCCAAACTTTCAGCGTACCAAGTGTCCAATTATTAATTGTGGTGAGCTTTGAGTCTTCACGATTAGTGGTAGCTTGCCTTAAGTCATTACCAAATGTAATTTCTGATGCTACGACTGATAGCCAAGTGGCCATATGCTATCGACGCATACTGTTCTTGTTTAAGGCTTCCTTGATTTGCTGCATAATTTGAAGGCGTCCTGGAACAAGATTAGAAAATAAAACAAAAACGTAAAAATTGCTGTTGCTCTATAAATGTTGCCTCGGAGTTGGCTGGAGAAACGGGAGTGTATGCGCATGATATCAGCTTTTCTCCATTCTGAGTAAAAGCCCCACAACAACGTTGTTGCTTCGCGCCGACAACATCAGGCTGCGGGTCATGCTGCAGGTGGCGGTGTTGCTAGAAAAAACCTTCCAATAAGCCGTTCGCTAGGATCGCAATCAGTTATCGCCTAATAACTTTTCTATAATTGTTGGATCCCTTTGCGGGAAAAGTTTTCTTGGAAAATATCCCAGAGAATGATTGGATTGATTTACTTTTAGAGGACAACGGGTCACTTCGCCAGATTTTTCTATGCAAAAGTATGTTTTCTCATGGAAAATCGTATGTTAAATTATAACCGCTGGCGATCGCGCTAAAACTAAGCATAGTTTTTCTAGGACCCAAAAGACTGGGGTTCATATTTTGTCCCAGGCTATTGTGAATATTCAAAAGATGTGATTATTTTATTCTTCATTCTATTACTTTTTTGAAGACCTTTCCTATTTTTAGGAGTCTGCCCTTCATAATCGCCTAGAACTTTTCTATGCGGTAAAGTTCTGGCGAGTTTGGCGGATTTGCCTCCTTCGGTGCAAAAAAAAACATCGTGGAGCTTCGTGCCACTCCATCACCGGTTTCGTGCAATGGCACGATGGCACGGCCAAAACAGAGTGTAACTTTGTGGAACCTGAGGAAGAGCAGCAGGCGCTTGTGGAGGCATCCTTCTTTATATATTTCTCCGTTCATGGTGCCGATATTTATGACCGGCTTGCTGGATTTGCCGCACACCCAGATCGCCTGGCACACTTCTTGGCAAATTTCTCGACCTTCTTCAGCTGGAATTTCTCCTGAAAATGCAGACGGCATTTGCCGACGAAAATTTCCAAGCCGGGGGTCTGCTTGGCGTCCGCTGTAATGTAAGTCTCTTCGTCCATTACGGTGCATTTCGTTTGCACCAACCACTCGCGGTACAGCTTGTTGGCACGGGATTGAGGCCACTGTATTCTGTTTATCGGTTCGGTAAGGCGCCTTTCTTATCTCGAAGACACTGAAGTCCGACCCGCTTCATTGTCTGCTGGACGAACTTTCTTGGTCCCATTCCGAAGCAAATGGTTCGGATTGCGCTTGAAGTATTCCCTCATCTTTCTTGCGTTCACGGGGGTCGATCGTCTTCGCTTTTCTTCCAGCTCATCGCTGCCCAGTGATTCCATCCCAACTTGATCCAATTCTCAATCTGGCCAGCCGTAGGAGCCGTGTGTCCAATGTCGTTCTGAGCCTGTGATATCATCATCATTGGACTTTTTTTTAGAATTTCATGTAATTTGTGTCACATTATGGGTTTGATCAAAGTCAGAAAATGACCATTTCCCGGTGGTACCCCGGTACCAGTAGACCGATTTCAATAAAATTCTCAGTGACGTATTTACTGATTTCTCAGACATTCCAGAATTATGGCCTCCCTGGACCGTACTTTTGGAAGTTTGCGCAAGATAGAACCCACATTTTCGAAAAGCTGGCATAACAATCTTCAAAATAAGCGTATTTTTGGTATATGTGCGCATGAAATTTCGAGAAGTGTACAAAATTACAAACATAGATTGGTATGTGTTCCTTGACTCAGCCTAGTATGCAACAATCGATTACATTTTTCATTATAGCTCCATAAAGTGATGTTGAGCTGGAAACAAAATTCAACTTCTATCCACTTCCTATAGATATGTTTAATAAACCATCTGGTAGATATGTATCATGAAAAGCTACACAACTCGTTTCATAGAGTCAGACAACTTTCGAGAGATATGGATGTAAAGTCGGTCTAATGGGTGCCAAATTGGGTCTAATCATGGATGCAAGTTCGATCTCCATTCGATGGATTTAAAAAAATGCAATCTTCGTACGGATTTCTTCCTGATTTTTCTGCTTCAAAGCGTTCCCAGCTGTATACGCTCTACCCGAACAAACAATTTTGACAAATCAAACTATACTTAAACGCGCTAAGAAACTACTTGAGTCATTTTTCATATGATTTAGCGGTCATTCGACAATCAAAACATTATATTTCACTCTACACAGATTTTGTTTCTTTAATTTGTGTTAAGATGAGCCATTATAAATAATATTCAACCGGAACTCAGACATTTGTATTGTAAATGTCTACCAATAAAAACATTATTACTACGCTTTTCATACAACAGGCTATGTAGTTAGAACATAGAAAAAAATATGTCCACTAACATTTGGGTCTACCGTTTGCTTGTTAAATCATTGTTATTTTACGAATGTGACCTGATAGTTTATAACATGTGACTATATTCTGCTACATCTTGGCAGCATTATTTGGATTATATGTTCAATTTCGGCAATTACAGATCATCTCGAAGATCAGTACTATACAATCTGTTCTGCATTAACTGTCAGTAAAGTCATTGGATGTCTAAAAAGTCAAGGAAATCAAAAACTACGTGGAAGTGAACTACTACTAAATTGGTTAATGTATGTCATCAATTGCTTTGAAATACAATCGGTTCATATTGATAGCAACATGATTTTGTTGATTATCGAAGAAATAATGACATATTTGGTACATAGGCTGTATCAAAGAGCAAGTTGGTAACATTACATCCCGTTACCCTATTGATTGTAAAAAGTGGAAGTAAATTATTTACCTTTTCCCGCCTTGGAATCACTGTGCGGTAGGTTGTCTTGATCTCCTTAGGGCCTGTTCATGAACCTGGAAGACTCGTTTTTGAATTCGGCAACATTTCACCATATAATTTTCTGAGTATTTTTATGGTGCAAAGAGTCTGCGGAGAGAATCAAGCTTACAACCTTTTTTTTGGGTCAACGGATACCGGAATTGTGACGGTTGGCTCAAGATTTTGGTGCGACCAAAATCAAGATTTTGGTGACACCTTCTTTCATTCAGTCCTTATGAATCAGAGCTGAAATCACTTGTGAAATCATTTTTGGTTTTTAATTTGCGCGAGCTAAAGTGCAGAAAACACATTTCTCGTTTTGTCTATTGCATGGCTGGTATGAGTTTTTAGATGGATCTTATCGTGATATTGAAACAAAATAGGTCAATGTATATTTATGTGTATTCTTCATTTAAATTCTGAAATTCTCATATACTTGTCGAATTTGTTTTGATTGACAGACTATCAAATCTCGAAGCGGGCAAGTGACGCCATCAACATACGATTCACCAAAACTAACGGAATCAGAGCTATACTTTTAAAATGGTAGTTAAAGGAATTTACACACGGAGGGCACTCCAGCTTGGATGTCTGTTCTCTGTGTCTTTATTTTCTCAACTGATCCGAATCCGTTCGCTGGAATTACAATTTGTTCCACTGTCTCTACAGTGTGTATTACAATAGGTGTCACCTTTTCAGTCCTGTAATATTGTACTTGAGAGATACGGGTATTTCGTCTACTAATAACAAGTACGAGACACTGAAGAAGTCTACACATAGTAGACGATATACGCCTATCTGTCAAGATGAGCAAAGGTAGTTGGAATTAAATCGAAAATATTCATTTTTCTTCTCATTTCTAGCTACAGTAATCCACTAAACAGCTCAAACTCGCTAAGATTGATTTCGTTTGTTTATATTTATCAGCTACCATGGAAACCATACCAGCGCAAGTTTTAACATTACATTTGCAGAAGCTGTCAGATATTCAAAAGCCTTATAACCTTCCTTTCCCTTGTCACGTTTTTTGTATGGACCATCATTTTTTTTTGTATCGATTGTCATGTTTTTTCAAACCGCCCTTTCCTCCTTACTGCGTGACATAATTAATGGACCTTCCCTAAGCAGTTCGGAGTTAATAAGCGTTTTGGTGTTCGTACCTTGAATCAGTTCAAGGAAACTGGAAATGTCCATATTCAACACAAGTGAGGTGCCAGACGAACTGCCTGAACGAAGAAGAAGGTCAAAGGGTGAGGGAGCAAATAAGACGTAATCCGGCCGTATCTGGCCGTAAATTGAGCAAACCATTTCAAATGACCCCTGCTTCAATGAACAGGTTCTTCAGTCATGATCTGGAATGCAAACCGTACAAGAAGCGGCGGGTTCACGGTTTAACGGGGCGGCAAAAGCAAGCCAGGGTCCAAAGAAGCAGAAATCTTTTGATTCGGCACGGTGACTGCAAGATTTTATTTTCGGATAAGGAGCTTTTCCTCCTTCCAGATAGTCATAATCAACTAAATGATCGTGTGTATGGCAAAAGTCTTGCCAATATTACAAGAGATAAACTAGCTGTAGAACGCTTTTAGAATGTATTGAAAATAATGGTATGGGGCGTCGTTTCACGAAAAAGAAAACTTCCTCTTCTTTTCGTAGAACCTAACGTAAAAATCAACACTGAATATTACATCGAGCAGGTTTTGAAGAACCATCTGCTTCCTCATGCTTCAACGCTGTATGAGAATATACACTGATAGGCAAAATAAAGTGCCCACCTCTTCGTTTTTTCAATTTCTCTCATTTACTTGGTTCAAATTAAAGTAAACACAGTGTAGTTTTTTTCTTATTTTATTTTTTATATTCTTTTTAAGTTTCACTTATAGAATACTGAAAAAAAGGAGTTTTGCTTAAAGAAAAAAAAAATCAATTTGTGTTGAAAAAACACAGTGGCAAAATGAAGTGCCCCCTTCAAGAATCGATATGTTTTCGATAAGTTTCCATTGGAAGACCCCTCGATTGTTTATGTTTTGATATTTTGACATGTTTTGAAGCAAACGGCTCAACCTGATGCATTTGTATACGTGATCGCATTTGATTCAATTGAAAAAATGGAGAACGCAGTGCTTTCGAAAGCAATTCCCTTGTGTATCTGAAAATTGGTCGTTTGTGATGTGCAAAACGGTGAATCTCACCGGGCTGTCGCTAAGAAGTACAGTATCAGTAAGGCAGTGGTTGGCAAAATTCTTCTGAAGCTTAAAACGTTTGGATCAGTGGTGGATCACCCTGGCAGAGGCAGGAAGCGAAAAACGGATGCGAGAACGGACGCCAAGATCATGCGCGAAGTCAAGAAGAACCCGAAGGTAACTGTCCGCGAGATCCAGGAAACCCTTCAGTTATGAGTTTCCGGTTGAACTGTTCGTCGCCGTCTCGTAGCACAGGGTTGAATAGCAAACTTGCCCGGAAGCGCCCATTTATCAGCAAGGCAAACAAAGCCAAACGGCTTAAGTTTGCTAAGGAGCATGCTGATAAGCCCCTAGAGTTCTGGAAAACGGTTCTCTGGACGGACGAATCAAAATTCAAGCTGTTTAACCGAAAGCGGCGGGTTCGTGTTTGGTGCAGATCGGGAGAAGAGCTTCAGGAGCGCCACATCCAAGGCACGATGAAGCATGGAGGAGGAAATGTGATGGTCTGGGGGTGTTTTTCGTGAGGTGGAGTGGGAAGCATTGTGAAAATCGACGGGATAATGACGGCAGATTCTTACATCAACATCCTGCGAGAAAATCTGGAGGTTTCGCTGATCCAGACGGGCCTTGAAGAGAAGTTCGTATTCCAGCAGGACAACGACCCGAAGCATACTGCCAAGAAGACCAAGTCGTTCTTCCGGTCTTGTCGGATCGAACCGCTGAAATGGCCTCCACAAAGCCCGGACCTCAATCCCATCGAGAATTTGTGGGCGATTCTCGACGCCAGGGTTGACAAAACTGGTGTTACCAATAAAAATAACTATTTTGAAGCCCTGGAGCGCGGCTGGGAAGAGCTAGATCCACAGCACCTAAAGAACCTGGTCGAGAGCATGTCGAAGCGCCTGCAGGAGGTCCTGAAGGCCAAAGGAGGACACATCAATTATTGAAATGCTTTAATTTTACTTTAATTTATGTTTTCTGTAGCCTAAATGAAGTGGGCACTTTATTTTGTCACTGTTTTTTTTTTCAACACAAATTGATTTTTTTTCTTTAATTAAAATTCCTTTTTTTGCAGTATTCCATAAGTGAAACTTAAAAAGAATATAAAAAATAAGATAATAAAAAAATACAGTGTGTTTACTTTAATTTGAAACAAGTAAATGACAGAAATTGAAAAAACGATGAGGTGGGCACTTTATTTTGCCATATTTTGCTGGAGCTGGAGCGGAGCTCACAAGGCAAAAAATACACAAGCCAAAATTTGCCCGATTTCATCACAAGCGAAGATTGGCCTGCATCTTCAACGGATCTCAACCCCTTTTGACTTCTTTGTTTGGGGTTATATGCTTCAACATATAGGCCCTACGAAAGGGCTTACTTTAGATCAATTCAAGACACATTTGGTGATATTTGGGATCAAATTCCTCAGAAATCGTGCGTGCCATCTGTGATGGGTTTACACAGCGTTTGCGCAAAGTTATCAAGGAAAAGGGCGAGAGATTCGAATTGAATTAAAATGGTTTATTTCTATAACATGTATTGGGTGTTTAAATGAAAAATAAATGCTATGATTTGGTTGATTTGTTTTCCTGTAATCCCATTTTGTTTTAGTGACACCTATTGTGAGACACCCTGTACTGCCGTTTCCATAAAAAAACACGTCAATTTGTGTCATCATATGTTTCCAGCTTCTCTTGAAAATTGAAGTACTTGTACTGCTTTCCAAAGACGGTCATATATTTTCTGATATTGAGCATTGAGCAAAAATGAATAGAAGGTGCGAAATAAGCTCAAAATAGTTTTACCAGAACCATACCATTTTTAATTGAATTTTTTCCATCGTTTTACAATTCAACTTAATTCGTTCAAAAAAGTCATGTCACATTCTGCAACTAACCAATCAACTCATACAGTTATCCAACTCCGTCGAAATGAAATTTCGCATTTCACTAACACCCCCTTTCTCCTTCTGTTTCCATTTCAGATAACCAGCGAAAATAATCACAGATCAATGAAGTTTTCCATCCGTGAACGTGATCACTGCGGAAACTGGCGGTGAAAAACTTTGCACCATTACCATAAAAAGCATTTCCCTTTGCAGCCGTCAGCGGCCGGAACCAAGAGACTAGGCAAACGCTGGCGAAACTGCATTATCTCATCATCAAAGTGGAAAAATTTATAATCGGAAACGGAAAAAATCAACGGCCACTTCTTGTCGTGGTGGTGAACAAACGGGAACCTACTCTCGTAACACCCGGGTCGAAGAGATAGAGTGAGATATTAAAACTTTTCATCGGGTGGAAGAAAAATAGAAGAAGAAGCATTTCACTGTGAGGGCAGTTCTATTTCCACAATGGCAGTCGGAGCACCGGAGGTAAACTTGATGGCAATTGATTTAAATGGTGTAATGAAAATTAGCTGAGCTGCTCTTGTCCTTCTGCGTCACTGGGTGGGGAGAGAAGAGAAATACTAGTGAAAGGTGGTGTTGGTAGTTTTGAGGGGGAAAAGTTTTCTCCATCCCACAGCGCAGAACCGGCGGCGTTGGAGATGGCGTAATGATAACGTCACACCGTGGGATGTCCATCCGACTGCCATAGCCAGCGTCCTGGTCGTCGTCGGCTTCGTTGTCGTAATAATGCTAGTGAAGCTGCACGCCAGCTGTCCGAACTAATTTTACCCTCTGGTGAGCAGAAAAAGTTGAAACCTGGGAAATCAGAAAGTTTCGCCATCCGCCTCCCAGCCAACGGACGGAAATAGCGTTCAGTGTGAAATAATGTGATAATCGAATAGGGCGGTGAAACCAACTGACAGACGGACGGACGGACGAATGGTGCACAACTATTTTCCATTTTATGCGTAGGAATAAACTTGCTGGAAGAAAGTAAAACGAAAGCAGGAAAATGACCAGTTGAGTGTGGTTTGATTGGTCGATTCCTTCCTATTCCCGGAAGAACGCAGAACTTAGCGGATTAGTGCTGAAAGCTGTAGTGCGTGGTGAGAATCAGAAAACAAAAAATTTAGTGATAGAAAACATGACTACAATGATGATGGAATTGAAGCTGATTATTCTGTGTTTGCCGTCGATATTGCTTGCCACAACGCTAGAATCAGGTATGTGAATTCCACTCGGTTGTAACTATTTTAAACTTTTCTCAAAACACATGCTTTTTTGAACGGGGTAACTCCTCGAAATATTAAGTCCATTTTATCCCCAGCCATCCCTCGTAAGTTTTGGGAGTGAGCCATCAAGAGCGAACGAGGCGGAATTCCGGAGAACTCATTCGTTTCGATGCCGCACCACAAAGCTTCACATACATTCTATGGGCTATCTTATCAAGATTAATTGCTCCAGAAAAGTGGAAACTTTACATCATCCCGTATCACTCGGTTTGGGTATCCGTTTCGTCAGTTGCCGGAATCCTGAAACTTTTGCGGATGTCAGTTCGTGGTGACAAGGGATTCAGGAAAGGGAATGAGTGTACAACAATGTAGCAATTCGAAAACAAGGTCACAATCAAGCTGAGCTCTATGAATGGGAAAGGAAATTTCAAACTTCTATTCGATGAAGCGATTGTCGCAGGATTACCGAAACGTTGCCTGAAAATCCTCAGTTCTTTTTTTTGTCATATGGATTGCGATAAACTATAAGCCCTTGATCTGCTCGGAGCTCTATCGGAACGAGTATCGATAACATATCAGCCTCACGTGACATCCATACTCACGAGCGGGTGGGGAATGCAGTAGCCGATTATCTAAGATTTTTTCTCCCTCTTCCTTGACTTAACGGTAAACGGGAGGAAACGTGAAATCTTGGTTTTCCCGTGGAGCATCAGGAGATTTTACCGTCCTATAGTTTGAGTTATTTCATACAGACACCATCATCGGTCGAGCGTGCTTCCCCGTGCAGCTGGCGGCTCTATGCTGTGTGAATCAAATACAAGGCATGGCATAATCTGGAATCGGAAGAAGACTCGTATCTCCTCGGTGCTCGGTTAAGACCGCGAGCGTAGCTAGGCGTCGACCAAAGGGGAGTTTTGCGGTCGAGATTGTTGATATGATGCTAAAGTGGATGTCCGGTTTAGTGTTCTCACACACTTAGGAAAGTGGAATGATACTAAAGAGTGAAATTTAACCGACTAAAGCATGGTTAAGCTACGCTTATAAATTTATAATTTCAGAAGGTGTGCCTAATGAAGATTTTGAGCTGATTTTCCTGAGTGTGTACACCACTGGCACCATTTGTGATTGTTTGGCTAGCAAAGATGGATAGAAAGGAAGAGACTAAAACGTGAAACAATGTCATCAAATTTCTGTGTTGCATTATTATTATTATTATTTGAAGACCGTGCATTACGTGCTTCTCTGTTACTGATAAGAACGAGTGTGATTTCAGGAAGGAACAAAAAGATGATGGTATTAGATTGGTATTAGTTCCCAACTTTAATGCTTTTACCTATTCTTTTTACAGCCAGAACTTCTATAGTACGGTGGAATCATCAACCCACCTTAATTTTTCGGCTGTCTACTACTCGGAATTCCGATAGATTAATTTTATCATTGACTAGCTGAACCCTGTGCGAGCCTTGCTACTTCAACTAAATGAATGAAAATATAATACTAAATGAATGAAAATATAATAGAACTGGCGCTTCTATGGTTTTATTTAGGAATGAGTTTTGTTAAAAAAAATTCGTTCGCTCATGTATGTAGTTTCTGCAAAATTAAACGTGTGTATTTTTAATTATACCCTCAGATCTTCAGTTTCTACCATGGGTTTTCATTCTGTGTAGAAGCATTTCATTGACAAAACATTCACAAATCTACAAACTACGCCGTATCCTGTCAGTTTGAACGTCATTTTCTCGTGCATAACCTTAGGTTAACTTCTTGTGCATATATAGCACTGAGAGTAAGTCAAGCATCCCTCATTCTTGACTAAAAAGGGGTCCAAACTTCTATCAAAACATGCTGCTCTCCCTACGAAATACACATAGTTCTCATATTTGGTTGAAATTTCTGCTTCATTTGTATGAGAGCCCCCCCCCCCTTGAAGAGGGAGTCTCGAACCACCATAGAAAAAAAATCTTCCCCCCAAAACCCACAAATGCCAAATTTGGTTCCAGTGGTTTGATTAGTTCTGGATTTATAAACAAATTTGTGTTTCATTTGTATGGGAGCCCTCCCTCCTCCAGATGGTGAAGAAGTCTTGAACCATCATAAGAACCTTCTTCGGCCCCAAAAACTTCTGCATACAAATTTTCATAACAGTAGGGATAATTCACATGTTTGGTTGAAATTTAAGTTTCATTTGTATGAGAGTCCCCCGCCCTCCTTTCCGGTTAACAAAGAGAGGAAGAGTCTCAATCCACCGTGGAAACATTTCTCGCCTTCAAAAACCTGCACACGCCAAATTTGGTTCCATTTGTTTGATTAGTTCTCGAGTTATGCAAACAAAATCTTTTTCATTTGTATACGAGGCATCCCTTCCTGATGGAGGAGGGGTCTCAGACTACCATAGAAACATTTCTTGTCTGCAAGAACCCCACAATGCCAAATTTGGTTTCAATTACTTGATTAGTTCTCGAAATATGCAGAAGTTTTTGTTTCATTTGCAAGGGAGTCCTCCCCCCTTTCAGACTGGGGAGTGGTCTCAAAACATCGTGAGAACTTTTTCCCGTCCCAAAAATTTCTGCATACACATTTTCATAACAATAGGAAAAATTCTCATGATTGGTTTAAAGTTGTGTTTCATTTGAATTAAATCCCTCGCCCCCCTACCAGAAAGAGGAGGGGCCTCAAACCACATTTATTGCTTCCAAAATCCCCACATGCCAAATTTGGTTCCATTTGCTTTCTTAGTTCTAGAGTTATGCAGAAATTTCAGTTTCATTTTTAAGAGAGCCCCCCTTCTAGGTGAGGGGAGGGGTCTCAAACAACCATAGAAATAGTTTTTGCGTCCAGAGAACCCCACATGCTAAATTTGGTTCCATTTGCTTGATGTTCTGAGTTAAGCAGCAACTTCAGTAGAAGGAGAGTCCAAAGAGAGGAGGGTTTCAAACCACCATAGAAACAATTTTTTGCCTCCAAAAACACCCACATATTAAATTTGGTTTCTTTTGCTCCATTAATTCTCGAGCTATGCAGAAATTTGTATTTCATTTGTGTGGAAGCCCCAATTTCTAGAAGCAGGAGGGGTCTCAAACAATCATAAGAACTTTTCCCCGGCCCCTAAAACCAATCCGTGCAATATTTCACGTCGATCAGTTCAGTACTCTCTGAATCTCTAAGGTTCAGACTGTTGGCCATCCCTAGTTGGCTGCGCATCTCCACTATTCAGAAGGCCCCTCGGTTGATCGAGCAAGAAGAGCGCGAACAGCTCTAATGCGATCGTTTGTGACGTTTCCCTGACAACGAAAATTTGGTAGCAGTATGTCTGTCATCAGCCGACAGAAAAACAAAGGTAATTGAAAGTGAATAGGATTAGTGGCGATCAGTAGTGGCAAATTTACTAATATATAAACTAAATGCTAACTATTATTTACGCTAAGTGAGTATACAAAATTAAAACCAGCAGTGAAATTATAACTACCCTAATTCTAAGGCCTTACTTCTCTAGAGGGGATTAAAATCTACATGAAGTCTAACCTAAATCTTGGCCTAGAGAATCCAGAATTGTGGTAAGCAACCGCCAAACAATAGAATTTCTTCTTATCTAATTGTAAAGTAATTACTTACAGCTTATAAACAACCTGTTCTTAAAACTACTTATATTAAAAAACCTGCACTTTTTTCTCTTTCAAAAATGTTCAAGTAGAAAAAAACCAAAAGTTGTATAGTTTTAAGTTTTTTGACAACTTAGAATATAAAATAAATGTGTTATGTAAACCATACCTTAAATTTCCGCCCCTCTTCCTATCCGTTAAATTTTAATTCCTATTAACCTCGAGACGGCCGCGAGTAATCGGCTCCTTCCCCCTAACTTCAGTTCTAAGATACCTGATGTATACAAATATGAAAACTTGGCTCTGTAAAGTTAATTCGATTCAGGCTGTACAAATAAATGATGAATTAAAAAAAAAAAAACCTACAGTAAGGGGACTAAACGTAAGTACACATGCAACATAAACATATACAATACAATGAGCTAAACTTACATCTAAAACCTACACCTCCACCAATTGATCCACGACTTGAAATTCAATTTAGAATTACACGCACTTATATCTATAGACGATACACAAGTAAACTTATAATCAATCTAAAAATATGTAACTATTTACAGGAAAATTATAATATCTATATGAAACCCTCAAGACCGGGTGTGGATATTATTATTACGGAAGAAACCCCCGTTTGTTGCCATTCGTAACACAGACAGACAGACATTCATTTTTATATGTGTAGACCGGGGAAAATTTAGCACTCCTTCTAACACAAGTGCACCAGGTAGAAGAAACCATCCGGGACATCTCACCCCAACCCGGTGATGGTGGGACTTAAAAAAATAGTTTTTTTGCTGTAACTTTTTTATTTCAATTTGAATTTGAAAACTCTTCGAAGATGACTTTTAGAATATAAAATGACGCACGATTTGATACAAGATAGTTGCTAGTTATTGTATTAAGAAATTTATGGGGCTTGAAGTGTTAACAAAAATAAGTTTTTGAAAGATATATAATTTCATTATTTGCAAATATTTGCATACACAGAGTACGTGTACTGGAAGTTCAAACTTCCATCTACAAGATCTATGCAAGATTGTTTGTCCCCTTTTGTTCCCTTGAGGAAAAAAAACTCGTTTTAAAATTGATATTTTTGCATTTTTTCTGCAAAATTTTCGATCAGCAGCATCAACAATTATCATCAAAGAGCGTAAAGACGCGAGTTTTTTTTATGGAAATGTTCATATTTTTATATGAATGCAACTCCGTTAATTTATTAGCATTTATATCACAGACAAACAGACATAACACATCGAACATTTTGCACTACAAATGATCGTCATTTAAAAAAAAACTAACACCATCTGTTGAGCACACTGTGATGGATGATAAAGCTGAACAGATGGCGGTAGTGTGTTTACGTTGAACGTAAGAAAATCGAGTATACGCGCTATCAGTGACGATACTACCAACATAGAATCATTTGAATTGACCGTTTAAAGCGTAATCGATTAAAGACACTGCAAGTATTATGTCTGTTTGTCTGTGTTGACATATTCACACTTGTTTACTTAACTTTTTAAATTAAATCTCCCGAAGACATCATCTGTCTAAAGTTAATGGTTTTCGAGTTATCGATTTTTGTCGCGAAATTTGTGCATTCGTACCATAATGATATGACGGAATGCCTTCGTCGTTCCAATGCCCAAGTCACTGACTACTACCTACGATCACTGCCTGACAGCGTCTTTGGACCTGTTACCAACTGGTGACACTACATATTGCGAACGCTAGTCTTCATCGGGAGTCTTGTGGAGTACCACAAGGTTCCGTATTGCCTGTGACACTATTCCCCGTTTTGATCCAGCCGATTTTCCGTATGCTGCCCAACGGAGTCGATAGTCTTTCATACATCCTCCTCGTGGTACGACATGCTAAAGCTGAATTTTTGCACCAAAAACTGCAGGCCGCTGTCACAGCTGTGGACAATTGGTCGAAAAACGTGGAGTTGATCTTATCCGCAACGAAAGCGCAGACATTCTACTGCAGCCCAAATGCGCATCGAAAGCCGGCGCAAGAGATCACAATCGATCGAAACTTCGTCCCGAAGACCAACTGTCTGAGGATCCAGAGTGTCACGCTGGACCGAATCCGGACATCGAAACCCCATTGCCGAGCGGTTGAAAAAGCATTGAAACATTTCCCTCCTTCAAAAACTTCCACATGCGAAATTTGGTCCCATTTCTCTTATTAGTTCTCGAGTTATGCAAGGATTTGAGTTTCATTTGAATAGGTTCCCCCCCTTTCAGAAAGGGGAGGGGTCTCAAATCAACATAGAACATTTTTTTGTCTTCAAAAACCACCACATACTAAATTTGGTTCCATTTGCTTGATTAGTTCTTGAATCATGCAGAATAGTGTATTTAATTTGTATCGGAGCCCCTCCCTCCTTAGGATGCGAAGGGGTCTCAAACCAAAATAGAAACATTTTTTGTCTTAAAAAACCACCACATGCTAAATTTCGTTCCGTTTGCTTGATTAGTTCCCGAGTTATGCAGAATATTTCGTTTTATTTGTATGGGAGCCCCCCTTTTTATGACGGGGAGGGTTCTCAAGCTACCATAAAAACCTTTAGTGCCTTCAAAAACTCACACATGCTAAATTTCGTTTCTTTTGCTTGATTAGTTCTCGAGTTGTGTAGAAATGATTGTTTCATTTGTATGGGAGCCCCCCTTTCCAGAGAAGGGAGGGGTTTTTGTCGCGAAATTTGTCCATTCGTATCATAGTGCAGCTGGCGGAATGCCTTCGTCGTTCCAATACCCTAGCCAAACTACCACGATTGCGGACCGAATACCTTCCGACCAATATCGCTCATCCTAGCTAGAGTCAAGTTCACCGAGCTAAAGTCAAGCGACAGCTCGCTTTTCGTGCAGCACGCGACACCGATACGTACTTTGCCGAGCTTGAAATGTCGCTGCCTACTACCTACGAGCACTGTCTGATAGCGTCTTTGGACCTGTCACCACCTGGCGACACGGTATATTGTGAACGCTAAAGTCTTGGCGAGTACGTGGTCAAATCCTGAATCTGCTGCAGCATTTCCTCTCAGAACGCACGTTCCTGGTGTCCATAGGGGGACACAAATCTCGTAAGTACCCGCTGTAGAATGGAGTACCACAAGGTTCGATATTGTCTGTGGCACTATTCCCCGTTTCGATCCAGCCGATTGTCCGTATGCTGCCCAACGGAGTCGATAGTCTTTATACATCCTCCTCGTGGTACGACATGCTAAAGGTGGCTTTTTGCACCAAAAACTGCAGGCCGCTGTCACAGCTGTGGACAATTGGTCGAAAAGCGTGGAGTTGGCCTTATCCGCAACAAAGTCGCAGACATTCTACTGCAGCCCAAATGCGCATCGAAAGCCGGCGCAAGAGATCACAATCGATCGAAACTTCGTCCCGAAGACCAACCGTCTGAGGATCCAGAGTGTCAAGCTGGACCGAATCCGGACATCTAAACCCCATTGCCGAGCGGTTAAAAAAGCATGTGTGTGATCCTGCAGATTATCGGCGCCAAGTTTCCACGTGGTAATTGTACTAACCCGATCAACTCAGTCAAGGCCCTTCGAACTGCTTTCAACACAGACGATAGCGTGGACGGACATCGGGATGCTGTCAAAGAACCATAATAATTGACACCCCCTTCTTGATCTGAGCGATCATCGGATTGACTCGAAGAACTACCGGCCACTACGTTACCAACCATCCGGTCAACTTACTTTGGTCCGAGTGAACGAGTGTGAGCACGCTTGAAAAATTAGCAGTTGTGTGCGATCCAAGTCTCGAGATACTCGCAGGAGCAGCTTACCACAACAATGGCTGGAACCTGCAGTCTTCCCAAAGGAGCGCAGCATATTCTCCGCGAAAGCGTATGCCATAAAAATGGCGAGCGCGATACCAAACCTTAGCGATCTGGTCTCCAGTTTTATCGACGACTCTGTAAGGTGCCCACGGTGCTCGGAAACAGGGATATTAAAATATTCAGGGATTCAAGAGATAGTCAAATCCGATGTTGTATATGCGATTTCGGAGAACGTCAATGCCTCGCTGGCCGAGCTGCAGAACGAACTGGAAGAAACTAAAGAGATACCGTAACTCATGTGCTGATAAATTTCGATCTCTGGCTCGGCTGTGTTGACAAGAATCCGAACATGGCCAAGTCACAAACGACCTAGAGATGCTGCTACTTCACCGAAATCACGACCAGATTGGAGGCACAAAGTCGGTAGAAAAAGTTGGCATGACTGTCGAGACAGTTTGGAAACCACCAGAGAAATTCTTTTGGATTGTTTAGGATTGCTCGTCACGTGACCGAGGATGACAGTTGCGAGTTGGTGAAAACTTGCTTACAAACCAAGACCGACATGCCTATTTGAAACAGTTTGCGTCTATTTCAAAGTTGGAGTTGTTAAAGATCTTAGGGATATTGCGCTGGATCCTTCCATATGGCCGAAAGGAATCATTTTCCGAGAATTTGAGACCCATCAATCTGAGACCTGAAAAAGACTCCATCGCATTAGTTAATCTCGAAAATCCAAATGCTGAATTCCATCAATTTGAGACCTGAAAAAGACTCCATCGCATTAGTTAATCTCGAAAATCCAAATGCTGAATTCCATCAATTTGAGACTCCAGAAAAAAGACTCCATCCGCATTAGTTAATCTCCAAAGCCAAGTGCTGAATTCCTTCGTTGGTTGTTGCAGCGAAGTTCTCCAAAGCCCCCACAATGGTTCGTTTGCAGCACTGGTATGCGCCTACTTTTGACATTTTTCAACAGCGGAGCGCAATCAAAAGAAGCGCGATCGATGCTCCCTGGGCCACCTGGCACTGCCGAGCGCCGCCATCCTAGTCGATCGTTCCGTTCCTGTGTTCGATATTGCGGGAGAGGGCATCCACCCTGTTTCGCTCCTGCAAAGTACCGTGACCAATATTGAAAAATTCAAATCCTGACTTCCGCTCCGTTTGTAGCGATGTTCTCCAATAACAATCCGCACATGATGCCCTCGCGAAGTTGCAGCTAAGATAAAACAAATGGACAGTAATGATAAAGTCTTCGACCAATCGCTACAAGACACCCAAAACACACTGTCAGCCGCCTGTCATTGCCCAGATACCAGGACGCGCCGCCAGACAGTCCCTTTGGAAGCTCTTGAGCACTTAGACTCAGTCTTGCCACACGCTGAAGTCGTTCTACATAGTCTTCCTGGTCCTGTGGTCGAATGCGGTGAGAGGGTCTTCCAGTAACCTCTACCCAGCGAGGATTCCTTTATTTCTACGATATCCAGTGTCTGATCGAAACCACTCATTCTGGTCACTACCATCAGTGATCAATCTGACAAACCGTTGCGCCGGGGACTGCAATTCCCATGACTGCCCCCGAGGACCAAGACAAGCTGCAGCTGCTACTTCGAGTTTTCTGGTGTACTACCAAAATGTTGGTGGGATAAACTGTTCTCTAGC